>JBBBVT010000005.1:14004911-14015772 GCA_037177035.1 Craterocephalus eyresii | reverse complement strand
TGTCTGGGTGAGTAAATGATCATATAGCATGCTACAACATAGATACAGGTTGAAAAATACCGAAGTTCTCCTTTAAGGGACAGGGAAACCATGAACTCCTGCAGCAATAATAAGCTCGGGGGCCTTTTACAGGTGATCTAGACATGACTCTACACACAGAGGCGATCTACATGGCAGGATGGTCGGAGCTAAGGGGATGTGTCGTCGATATCCACATTCTGAACATACAGACAGACTTTTCTGCTATAAGTACAATGTGACAGTAAACTGCAGCAGGAGGATGAAGCCAGCTTTTGCTCTCCAGGCTCCCCGTCCCACCTCCTCCCCTCTCCCTCCTCCTCTTGGACTCTGTGGAAAGAGATGAAGTCATTTCACCTCATTCCATCCCCGGGATCGCCCACCACACTGTCAGAGCATATGGCTTTTATATTGCACTGATGTGATTCATTGTGCAGGAGATTACGCTCGCCTCGCAGTGTTGATTCACAGCAGAGCTGGTGTGTATAACTCTGTATCTCCTGCAGCCAGGAATGACCCCCACTGTTGCCCCAATATTCCCCCAAGAAGCCTGTTTAGTGTAAAGTACAGTAAAAGCTCAATATGGACTGAATGAAATAAAACTTTTCATTCATCATTAGAGGAAGAGGACAGAATCTTACGGTAGCAGAGCTTCACATGGAATCCAGCGTGAATTCAAGCTTTTTCTTTGAAGCACTTGTGAGACAGCTTCGTATCCACACATACATGCATCCTAACCCATCTCCCTCCATGCACGCTTCTTCCCACTCACCCAGTCCAGCTCACCATCTGGCCTGCAGGAAGTCATGACTGTGCATTTTTGGTTATACCAGTACATCTGCCCTGGTTTGTCACGCTCACGGAGTTTTTATGTTTGCTTCGGTGTTGGTGGTAGCTTTATTTAAAATGGACGTGGAAGAGGACGAGCGGGGTGACATCAGAGGAAGTAGGGGGGGTTGACTCACCATCCAGGCCACAAATCCAGAAAAAATGGAATTTTACAAACAATGAAATGAAGAAAGAGAGAGAAGCCAGTCAGATATGACAACTGGCAAGTGATTCACGTTTACAGCTGCTCTTTGGCCTTCTTTTCCACGACATCTGTCACCTGTCAATCAAAAGGACACAATAAGAAGAATTTTAGGATTAAATAACATCTAAACAAATAAGTTAGACTTTTTCCCTCCCCCACAGGTGTCATGAAGGTAAACCTGAGGTGTTAAAGCTGAAAATGGTTTATTGAACCAGGCTGTAAACATGTTTCATTCTGCTGGAAAGTTGCTTTTTTTAACATGGGAGTCTGGGCTGGAGGTTGCTGCTTGCTTTACTCTGATCAGCTGCTGCTGGGGGTGAAACTGATCTTGGGTGATTATAATGATATGAAAGCTACTTTTACGAGCTAGCTGTTAGCATGGGAGGTTGAGGAGTGGAGTTCTTCTGTTGTGTTCAGGCCTGGGCACAGGATCAATTTCAGGTGGATCGACGACATCATAGCTGTCATTTTAGAGCCACTCTGATTGGCTGCATGGAGGTGAAGCAACAGCCTGAGGCTATTCCAGCATGAGTTAGAGAAAAATGAAGCATCTTTTCATGGATTTTCATGACGTAGCTGTTCTTAGAAGCAGGACAGTCAGAAGGGTAGAGCCTGGTGCGAAGCGTTGTGTTTTCAAAGCAGGGGGTTAAAAACCATTTTTAGGGTAAAAGAGAGACAAAAGAGAACAGATGATCTCCCAGTGGGAGGAGGAGGGCAGGAGCCCATCATCGCTGGCGTGAAACATGTGTGCTTCCACCGACACACCGACACTGATGCCCTCACTTCTATCCCAGCAGGGAAAGTGTGAGGGAATGACATCTTTTAAGTTAAAGGGTCTAATTATTATTATGATGACATTTTCTCTTGTTCTGTTTAATGAAAGACAAAAAGAGTATTTTTCAAAGTAGACTCCATCTTTTCTTGGAAAATAAAGGCTGAACAAGTCTGATATAAATGTGCTATTCTACTAATTACAACCCATCTGTGTAAAGTTTTTCTGTTTGGAGTGTATCCAGATGTTTATGTGTGATGACTGGAACGTGTGTTTTCCATTAGATGGTGAAAGTAGCTTTGGCTGTTTGCAGCAGGCAGACCGGCCATGCTAAACTAGACTGCAGAGGAGCTGTCGTCATGGAGACGTAAACAAACTCCCTTATCTTTGTTAGTTACTCTGCCATGTACGTTCCAAAACAGCATTTCTCACGCCACTTCTGGTGTTCGGGTTCTTCCACCACGTTTTTCTATAAGCTAAAACTCACCCTCTGGTTGATCTTAACATCACCTATAACAGTTTGGTCAAATCACACTTTATTTACAAAGCATTTTGCATGTAAAAGGCACCACAAAGTACAGGTACACACCCCTACCCACACATAAATAAGTGGTATTTAAAATAAATGTAATTCAGTAAGTAAAAATAAATCTATAAGAATGATGTTGAAATAGAAAAGATATAAAAGTTATATGAATTCTGACGCTGAGCTCTGGAGTAAATAGAAGGCAGAAATACATGAGACCAGAGAGCATTACGGTAATCTAACATGCCAGAAATAAAAACGTCTGTTGGCATCAAAACTCATAAAGTAATGGACAGAGTTTTAAGACATTTTCAGGGAAATCCCTGAAATGGGGAACAATTAATTAGATTTTGAGGATAGTGTGGATCCAGGATTTTTTAACACCAGAACCACAAACACTCCAATACCTAAAAGCACCAGAGGGGGTCATTTTGACACCCTGCCAATGCAGGAGGCTTAGTAAAAATGAAATACAGGAGGCGTTTACAGAGAAGTTTTCCGTTTGAATCTTTTTCATAATAGTGAACCAGACAAAGCTTCAGTAATGCAGGATTACTTTGGGCTTGTATTTCAGGTAGAAGATGTAAAATATGTCCTATCTTAAAACATTCACTTACCAGTTAACATACAAGTAAATTACACCAAATTTTAAAATATAATTATATATTTTTTAATCAATTATTTGGGGGGGTAAAACTGGAAGAAGAAGACACTTGCATTCAGCGCAGTCACGTCCAATACGTTAGAAAACATCACAACAGCTGGATGTTCTAATCCCACACGGTTTGACCCGGATCATGGGGAGATTCTGCATCTGCCGATCCACAAGGTTAGAAATATAGGGAATACTGGGTGGGCTGGTGGAATTTTTTTGCGGTGACTGACCACCTGGAGGAGGTCTGCGCTCTCTGAGTGCTTGTAGTTTTATAAATCTATTATTAAGAAAGGTGATTGGACTAAACATGGTTAAGCTGACATGCATAGTTCAGAGGAATTATGCTGATGGCTTGATCACAGCAGTTTTCCTTCTTACCATCAGGAGAGTAGACTTAACGGCTCCTCAGCAGTAGTTGTCCGTCCGTCTTCTATCCCTGCTTATTCCAGGAGGGGGTTATGGTCCCTGCAGCTCGGTGAGAGGCAAGGTACACCCTACAGCGACGCCGTCCCAGTTGTTATAGTTGTATGTGAATCACTCCGACGTTGAAGAACTATTGAAGAAAATGTTCATTGTCAGCCAAGTTCTATGTCTTCATAGTTTAATTGGTCAGTGTAGACGGAGCCCTCAGGATCTTTTCCCTCTGCACCTCCCCTGCACGTCTGCAGAGCCTCCAAGACTTCAGCAAACAGCAATTATTAACAAAGCACTCCAAAAGTCTCCACTGGAATTCTCTTTGCTGGATGGAGTGTGTTTATTTTCACGGAGCTGTGTACCAACTGGCCACAAACACGTCTTTTCTTCAGCTTCTTTCAGCCTCTTTCGGCTTCTGATAAACTGCTCGAGTAGATTTAAAGAAAGTTGGAAACAAAGACGGAGGTTTGTGAAGAGTAAAGCGAATAAATGGGGTGTAAAGCTCTTTGTTTTGGCTAAAGCAGAGTGTGGCTACACTTTAGATTTCCCAGTTTACTGCTTTTACTTCTGGAACTGGAGCTCTTGCTCTAAACAACTTTATGGACATTGCTTCCATCTGTTCTGCCATCATTTTCATACAGAGCGCGTCATGCATGGCAAAAGCCTGCTACACTTTCAGCACATACCCATAAGACTTGTCTTTTTAAAGCAATACCACATGCCTAATTAAAAAGTGTCCACTTATATTTTAGTTACAGCGCCACCAGCACTTAAATTAATGGATAAAGATGTCATGGGATTGACACGATACAAATATGGAGACCAAAGGCACACAAGGAGCCTGAACTGCTGGAGGTTTTTGAGGGGCTTCCACACTGTAAAAGGACCCGGCTCTTTTCTTGACCTAATTTCCCTCAGCTCTTTGCCAGCAGTGGTTTTGCTCAGTTTGGATGGAGGCCATGACTCCATATGCTGTTGTACTCTGAAAGAAAAAGACGGATCAAATTATGCAATATCCTCTCTTTCACTGAGAAAAACCCAATCAGCAATTTGCAGACTCTTTGTCTAAAACCGTAGATTCTCTGTCCACTTGCTCCATTTCACAGCTGCTGGGAAATGCTCTCAGTCGAGCACAACAAAGTTTTTAACCTCTTAAATTGCTTCTGTAGCAAAACCAAACTCCTTCCTCCATATCTGAGATGAAATGAGCACAGATAAACTGCTAGCAACAGGTCAAGCCTCTTCCAGAAATACTCCCATCAGGCCGAGTCTTTAGTAAATGCTGGTTTCTTAGATACCGTTTCAGAGATGACTAAGGATATATTTCCTGAGCAAAGGCAAGCAGAAGTAACTCAGCACTCATTTCTGAGAGGTTGGAGTCTGCGCTTTCACCTTTGAACTGTGGGATAAGAAGAGAAGGACCATACCATCCTGGAATCAATCCTTCAAATGACTACAATTCCTTCTGAAGTTCTCCGGTATGTTGACGACATACCAGTATGTACTGGTGAACTGCTTTCATTGTTGTTGACTCTGTCTGTAGTTTCAACTTCTTCTTTTTAAGGTGGAAAACTTCAAATTTACTGACAGGAAATTTGGTGAAGCTAAATTCACTTTCCAAGAATGTCCTCCTGTTTGTAGAGACTCGCTTCATTTTGTTTGTCAGTGGTTGCTGCTAACTTTGCTAAACTGCACTATTACTTTATTGTGTCTTGGTTTAAGAGATGACTAAATGCTACGACAAGTTGTTCCCCTTACAGTAGTACTAAACAATATTAGATTGTAACGCTGTCCATCCACATCTGAGCTGAATGTTTCACCCGCATAGTAAAAATAATTTTTTATTGTTTTTTCCAACCGGTTGATATCTCTAAACAAATTATTCTGCACATACATTCAATTTCTTTTTTAAAATATCATTGTTAACTGGTGAATATATATTTGCCATTCATTCATTCATTCGTTTGTTCGTCCGTTCGTGCGGTCGGTCACTCAGTGACTACTGCTCATTTATTATGCTTTATTTGTTTAGTACCATTTCACAACAACTTTTTCACAGGACATGTAACAGATCATTCATTTCCATCCAATCAGCATCATACAAGAAAGTTTGCATTAAAAAATAGCCCAGCTAAGGAAAACCAACTGTTTGCATTGGATCATGATTCAGTCCCTCATCCCGAGCTGTGCAGGGTGGCAGACACCAGTGGAAAGGAAAAAACTACCTTTAAATAGGAAGGAAAACTTAGGGAGGGCGGCCGCCTCGACCGGGTGGAGTGGACTATATCCAGGGCTGGGTCGTAGAGGCAGCAGGGAAACCCAAACTTCCCTTTCCCTGGCCACTTTTTCCACCTTGTCTGGAGTGCTCCCGGACTTTTCCCAGGGCAGCCGAAACATGTCATCTCTCCTGTACGAAAGACCTCAGCAGGAAGGTGTCAAGCAGAAATCCTAACAAGTGGCTCCTGTGGATGTAGTGACTCTAATCTAAGTCCCTCCTGGATCTTCTCTCACTGAGGGACAGCCCAGCCACCCTGCAGAGGAAACTCCTTTCTTTGTTCTGTCTGTCTCTACTGTCAGCTCTCGACCATAAATGAGAGCAGGAACATGGATCGGCTGGTAAATCAAACCCCTCCTGACTCAGCTCCACAACATGCCAACATAGATTCTGCATCCTTGCCGATGCAGCTCAGTCTGCCTTTCCATTGCATGGTTCTAAGGTTCGTCCGTTCATTTTACAGTCTGTGTTGATAATACTGGTAGAAATTGTTTTTTCAATCAGACAATTTCCTGTTTGAACACCAAGCTTGCAGAGCAGAAAAAGTCCCTCATGTCCCTCATGGCGTACCACAAGGCTCAGTCCTCACCCCCTTTTTATTCTCTATTCTCGTCCTGGTAGCTTCTACAGGACCAAAATATAAAATCTTTCTGAATACTGTGATGTTTGTGTGCTCAGCTTTCTTTTTCTTTTTTCTCTTACTTAATTTGGTCTACAGGTTGCAGTGGTAGCTAAAGGCTCTCTTTCTGTCTGACACAGCAAAGGTCATTTAAAACACCAGATGTTATGTGTCATCATTCATTGACTTTATAATCGTGACGTGTCAAATCTGTACAACTACAAATTAAACTTTTACACCTGGGTAGAAAGCAGCAGTATGGGTGACCATAGGAGTGATCTCGGTCCCATTCAGCTTTTTCCCCTCAGCTCATACCCTGACACTCTACAGCTCGTTGATTCTGGTGAGAATGATGAGTTTAATGATGATGGGACTTCCAGACCTGGACATTACAGTTGGCCTGCTCCTCAACTGTGACGCACTGCCACCTGAGATTTATAACAGCTTGACGTCAGCATTGCTCGTACGTTTCCAGTAATGAAAAGTGAGACTGCAGTGTGACTGGGACAGACACGATTCCGTTTCCAGTGCTCCGCACTGATTTAGCTGCAAGTTTTCTGAAACCTCATGAAGTCTTTCACTGCAGCCTGTTGCAACACGTAGTTCATTAAAGCATCAACACATTTACTTAAATAAATGCGAACCAGTTGAAAAGTAGGTTTTTTTTCATCTAAGACCAAGGATAAAAACTGAAAAATCCACAAATTTAGGCCTCGCTGTTGCAGAGCACGTTATTAAAATGGAGAACCAGAGGGGTATTTCCTTCTCTTTGCTAATTTAACATCCCTGGATCTGGATTTTGTTTGTCCCATATGGGAAACAGACCCTACCCATACACACAGGTTGCTAAGTGATCGTGCCTGCTACTGGATGTGTTGGGGAAAGCCGTGCGGTGTGTTTGATGGCGCTGTTGATGCTTCGCAGCTTGTTGCAACAGTCAGCATGAGGTCTGTGATGTGGAGAAATTTCTTCATTTCATAAAAATGGCTCTGAAACGCAGGAGAACGCACAGCATTTAATGTTTCACATTTTACCTGAAGCCTGATGAGGACAGATGATGTCTCCTCAGGATTCATCAGCAGAGACTTTTACTCAGTCGTTATGGCCATAAATAAGCAGAATATAAGCAGGCAGAGTTTATATATTCTGGTGCAATTCCACAATTTCCTTTTGTGGTCATCCTGAAGGCCCTTTGTCATGATTTAGCTAAATAAATGTTCAATCTTGTTGAAGAAACAGCCCTCGGTATGACTCATTCACCTCCATCTGTTTGCATATCAAACTACAGGGGGAGGCCCAGAATGCTGCAGTCCCATAAAGTTCGTTTATAACAGCAACTGTTGCTAATGTGGGACTTTATGGAGACTTTGAACTTCACCCATTATGAATAAGAAAAATAGGCCCAGCAGTATAATCAGTTCAACCAATACATATCTGTAGATTCACGCTTTAAATTAGAACTGTATTACTTTTTCTGTCTGTGTACTGGATAAGTTAAAGCCAAAGGCATCATTCATTTCCAGAAAATTTGGAAGATGTTTAGAAATGCATAACAAATTAATTCTGCCATTTCTTAGGTTTTCACAATAATTTCAACACTAAGCCAAGTATTCAAACTGCATTCACTAAAGCTCAAGAGTAAAAGAAGTGACTCAACCCAAACACAATATATCGACCTTATCTACTCATTGTCATGTTTCTTTAAAGGTTGGACTTTAATGCGTTAACTATAATTTGATCCATACGTGTGAGCTGAAGAAAGAGTTGCAGATGCTGCTTGCTCCCCAAGAAAGTTGAGGAAAGCCTTTTGGTGTTCAAGTCTTTTACAGCCTCAAAGCTGAACAACAAAGCAAAAACAGATCCTGTTAATCCAGAACGTCTGCTTTGCTGGGGGGTTCAGTGTTCTAGCTTCATTTCAGTGGGTATACTCGGATTATGAGTTAACTTTCCAGTCACAGGGATGGTGTAATTGTGATTCCCAGTCACCCTGCTGATCATGCCATCAGACATACCTGTCAAGCCTTTGGATTTGGAAACAAGGGAAATTTTCATGCTCCCACTTCGAAATGTCCCACCACCTCAACCTGATATATATATCCTTGTTATAACTGTTAAATAAGTTTCTTTTTCTGTTCCTCAACCAGTGGCCGGTTTGAGTCGCCTGTTCCTGAATTATTTGAGGAAGTTAATCTATAAAATTCCTCAGAAAACAATGCTGCCAAACATGAAAGGTGAACACTTTGTGTAAAATATCCATTGTCTGTTTTAGTTTAAGAAAAAGCACACACAACCTGCTTTTCTGATAGTGCTGTGTTAATCGCACATAAAAAAAAAAGCTGTTCATGATTTATCTATTCTGTGTGGAGAAGTGAGCTGTTAGTGAAACTATTTTAGTTCATTTTATCCACTGTAGCTCAGTAGATAGAGCTGTCGTCTACTAATCAGGAGGTCAGCGGTTCCATTCCCCTGCGCTACACGTAATAGTGTCCTTGGGCAAGACACTGAACCCTACATTGGGTTGTGAATGGTTACTTACTTAGCACCAAGTATGTACCAATAAAGGTGCTGTGTGAATGGGTGAATGACACATGTAGTCAAAGCGTTATGAGTGGTCACATGACTAGAAAAGGGCTCTACAAGTACAGTCCATTTACCATCACGACGTGTTTTATTGAGCATCAGCTAGTAGAGAAAACATTAATGAGCACAGTATGTTGAGAACAGGGTTCATAACTCACTTCTCTCTGGTGCTCTCTGAGCGATTATTATATCATAATCTGGGATAATTACAGCAAAATATAAATGCAGAAGAACAGCGGGAAAGAGGGGAAAATACGGTAGTTTTCTAGCCAAAACTGGAGACTGGACAGGTTTGCCATCAGGTAAAGCTGCTTCGGCCTCTTCAGGCTTACTTTCCGAAGCAGCAGATTCCCTAAGACCATTGTTGGACTAATTCAAGTCATCGACTCATTCCGGCCATACAGCTTTGCTGCTTCCTGAGGGCCGGGATATACTTGCTGCTAGCAACCATAGGCTAGGCCAAGTGTTCAAATGCATCCGTTTGACACACTGGCCGCTCGCATCGACGCGAGGTAAGGTGGATGTGCGAGCTGAAATATTGACTTGAACGCTTGAGGTGCTCATGCCCCATTTTGGCCGCACAAACTGTGTGTGCATGTGCACGTCGGCTGCGCATACCGACTCTAACGGTGACGACACCTTCTCTTCAGATTTAACAGTAGAAGTAAAATCATCAATTCTTCGTCCTCAATGTGAAAGCCCATTTTCAGATTTTCGCGATTGTTGTTGTTGTTAGTGGAAAAGATCCTGGAAATATAAAGCTTCTTTTGCAGCCGGTATACACAAAGACGTAGCAGAACACTGACGTGTACTCAGCGAGTATATCCCAGCCCTTAGTGGTAAACGTAGGGTCCACGTCACGCTTGACGGAGGCCCTGCTGGTCCTAAAGTGTCCGCTTCGTAACACAGGGAAGGTGAATTTATGAACAGGAGGGTGAAGTTACGCCACAAAAAAATGCTGATTCTTATCTCTGCACATTATTTAATGGTTATGCAGAAATTGCGGACCTTTCTAGTGGGTTTACGTGCCTTCACTGCTGGTTAGGTTTGTCAGATCTCTGAGATTCAAAGTTTCCTTTGGAGGAAACCCCAGTTCTTCAACATCTCAGAGAACACTTGTAGCTGTGAGGAGACCACTCACACATTCTCATGAATGTACACAGTCCAACTCACAACAGCCCGCCCTAACAGGCCTCTCCACCCTGTTTGCCTGACAGAGAAATGTGTGTGTGTGTGTTTGTGTGTGTGTAGGGGGGGCACACGTCTTGGTGCATGCTGAGAGGTGCTCTGGTTGGCTGCTGTTTGACTGGCATGCCTTGAATACCAGCCTTTTTCCGGGAGGGAGGGGGGAAACCACACCAAATCCAAACAGGCTGGCCTCTCACACACAAACACACACATACTCACGCACCGTTGTGTGTTTTTGCTCCACAGCTGGCCTCAGTCAGACAGAGTGAGTCCACTTTACTGACCTCTCAGCCCAGAACACTGCTGAGCTCTCCATGGCTTTTCTCCTGGCTGGTGGATGACTACAGGCCCATCTCAAAACTCCCATTTTAAAAAAAAATAATTTGAAAAACTTCACAAATTCTTGGCACTTGACAATTGTTGTTTCAGTCAGGATTTGGACGGCAGCATAGCACTGAAACTGGCCTCGTCTAAGTCTTGAACAACGTCCATCTAAACAGTTAATGACAGAAGTTTGGGTTCGCATCAGCTAGATTTCAGCACCACTTTTGACCCAGACATCCTGTTAGACCGACTGAAACTGGGCGGAAATCTCTGTTCTGAATTAGTTTGATTCCAACTAGACAGGGGTCTAGATTTACTTGAAGGAAAAATCACAGGTGGAATTCCCCAAGGCTCTGTTTGTGGGCCCCTATTGTTCGAACTCTGTTGGTTTCCTTACATAGGCTATTTTGTTATCAATTGGCTAGTGTATATGTATATATGAATGTGTGACAATCAG
>JBBBVT010000005.1:13946459-13966094 GCA_037177035.1 Craterocephalus eyresii | reverse complement strand
GTGTGTTTGTGATTGGTTTGGAGGACGTTACGACTTAGTATCAAGCCACATGATAGGCTGTAATGAAAAAAGAAGAGGGTGTTTTCTCTATCGAACTTTATATCGATCCTCTTTTTTTTCCTATCGCACGCGCGTCTTTTTTCAATATACATCGTTATCGAATTATCGCCCAGCCCTATACGCAGCTAACTTTTAAAACTGTGGTTTACACCAGTGATGATCAGTAAATCAGGAATATCTGACAGCCTGCTCGTCTAAAGCAGCCGTAAGAATGGACTTAGTATTTAAATGCCTCATTACTTCTACATGTGTAATACTGGGGAAATCTTTGTATAGTGGTGAAAATCCCATTAGCCCCTTCTTTCTGCTGCTCTGTGATCAGGTTTACTGACTGCAGCACGGCTGTGTAATATGCAGGAGGTGGAACATAAGCGAGCGGGACGGGGCCAGGCTGGATAAAGCCAGACTGCGGGCTGATCCCTCTCTCTGGCAGAGGATTTGTAGCTCTTTGTGGAGCCAAAGGGAACACGTTGGAACAGAGCGGGTCCCACCCTCCAGCTTGCAGCATGAAATATCTTCAGTCCATTCAAGGCCTGATTAGTCCTCCGGTTACAAGAGCTTTCTGGAGATTTTGTGATTTCGCGTTCATCTCTTCGGTCTTAGTTTCTATCATGCTGGAAGGGTTCGTGCTTCTGATCCTAAAGCCTCGTCCGGCTCCTCTTCCACGACACAGAAGCAGCGAATGACTTCCTGTCTCGGTCCTGACACTGATTGCAGACAGATGCAGAGATAAATCACTAGCTGATCAACGTCACGCCATGCGGAGAAACCCTTTTATAATTCATCCTCGCATTCCTCTTTGTGTTCCTGCTCGCTGTTTCTGGGGAAGCAGATTGATGGGGACTTTCAGACGTAGAGTGGAGTGTGAAAAACGAAGCAGATTTTATAACTGACTGCTGAATGCGATAAAAACGTGTTTATTTATGTAGCAGAGTAACGTGGCAGTGTGTCCTCTCTGTAGGCGCCGAGCAACGGACCCCCACCACTGCCCAGCTCCTCGCTACCGGAGGGCTACTATGAGGAAGCGGTGCATTTGGGTCCTGGAAAGGCTCCTGAGTACATCACCTCCAGTAAGTAACGGCCTCATCGCTGAAATGTTTTATCTTTGATCTTACGGGGTGATGGCCATGGTCTGTTTCTCCTCAGACTATGATTCAGACGCCATGAGCAGCTCGTATGAGTCGTACGATGAAGAGGAAGAGGATGGGAAGGAACAGAAGATGCGTCATCAGTGGCCGTCTGAGGAGGCGTCCATGGATCTGGTGAAAGACGCCCGAATCTGTGCCTTCCTGCTCCGGAAGAAGCGCTTCGGCCAGTGGACCAAGCTGCTGTGCGTCATCAAAGACAACAAGCTGCTGGTGAGTGGAAATCATTTTCAAAAGTTTAGTCGTTGGTTCTTTATCGTATTTCCTATCATAGAAGAAAAGTTCAGAATCAAAAGAATGTTGAAGGTTTTACTACAACAATAATACACAAGAAGTACCAGGTGAGAAAATCCCCGAATGGTTAAAGGATGAGCAGTGTTCAGTCAGTGGTGACTTTCTTATCATTCAAAGACATAAACATAACTCTTCCTCTGAGACAGATCAGTGTGGTGACTGCTCAATCATTCTGCAGACACATTAAAGTTTAATAGGGCAAAGGTTAAAAAACAACAGAAATGTTGCCCCCACATGTGCACATGGTGAAATAAACCACACTGTGTTGTGCTTTATCTCCCCAAAGTGTTACAAATCCTCCAAGGACCACACCCCTCAGATGGAGCTTAGCCTGTCAGGATGTAGCATCACTCATGTTCCCAAAGACGGCAAGAAGAAGAAGCACGAGCTGAGGATCGTCCACCAGGGGGCCGACGCCCTGGTCCTGGCCGTGCAGAGCAAAGAGCAAGCAGAGGAGTGGCTCAAGGTAACAGAAAGCTCTCACGTCTTCTGGACGGCCACCTGGTTGGTTCTGGAGAAAAAAAACTGTTTGTGTGGCTTAACTTTGAGGCTGAAGTCCTGAGTGGTGTGGATGTGGATCTGAGAGCTGATAGATCACACTGAGATCTGATGGACAGCTTTAACACAGGGGTTCTCCTCCTGATTGATTCCTTAATGATTTTTTGGGCGACAATTCAATTTAAAATAACATTTTGCTAGTTTTTTTTTCTTAATTCCAATTAACAAAAATCATCACAGCAGCCAGACCAACATTCTGCTGCCAAAATGCCGACAAGACACGTAAAAAGGATAAACGCAAATAATAATGAAAATTAAATTGAAAAAATATTTTAAAATGTTTTGCATTTATTTGACAAAAGACAGATTTTTTTTACAAAAAAATACATAAATAAAAAATCCCGATATTTGATTTATGGAATGAATTTTCCCGTGCCTTATTGATTCTGAGGAGCAGAGGGAGCAGAGTGCAGCGGCCCGGCCTCTGGGTGTCCGGATGGAGCTTTTCCTGAATGATCAGCTGCTTCTGTCTGATGTGGGGATGTTTGCTTCGCTCCTCCTCTGATCCCTCTACTCCCCATCCCACCTCTTCTACTGAACCTCTGCACCCATTGTCTCCTTCTCTGCTCTGTGACCTTTGAAGCATCTCCCTCCTGTTTTTACCCCTCTTGGTTTCATCCGCTCAGTCACAGGAGGAAACTACGAGCCGCAGCAGCTCCTCTTCCTTCCACCTCAGCTCTCCGGACAATCCTGTAATTCCTTAGTTTGTTCTTCACCACCTTTTGTTCCTTATTTTAAGCTGGAAGTTATTTCTGTGGTTGTTTTCTGCCCAGACTAGTTGCTTTCCGTCATGTTCTCAGCAGGATATCTGCAGCGCCGTGTAAACGGGCACATCTCTGAGCGCGTGGCTGTGTTTTTATCAGCTGCCTGCATGTAGGAAACATGATAAGGCTTTCTCACCCTCCTGCTTTTCATTTGCTCCGTGGATGCCGGGGTCGTTTGTCATGCCGCTGCAGCCAGCAGCATCACATCCATCCTGCACTCACACCCTGAGTTTGGCTAAACCGCCTTGGATCTGAACTTTGTCATGTTCGTCTCATCACCAGCAGGGTGGTGGAGGATTTTAGAACATCTACGTCTGCATTCATCACCTCATCATTCCCCTCGTTTGCTTTTAATCTCTTGACCACCTTTAGTTTTTTAGTCTGCCTCCCTGGACCAGATGCATAAATCTTCAGTCTGATTTATTGAATTTCATGCGACTGAATTAGTTAGGGTTATAAAGTCCTGGAGGTGAGAAGAATGAGAGGAAGGAGAGAAGAGAGGAGGAAGCAGAGTGAAAGTAGGAAGGAAGATGGAAAAAGCGGAGGAGAGGAGTGGAAGGAAGAAGACAAAAGAGGCTGAGGTGAAAGCTGGGAGAGTACCCGCAGCTTTCCAAAGTCCACTCCTTACAGTAATGACTCTCCCAGACGCTGACGATGTGTTTATGGAACACACATGGCCATACGGTGTCCTGACTTCATCCCTCAAACCTTCACAGCTCATCTTTAAAAGCTCATATGGATCTCTTCCTCCTCCTTTACCTCATCTGCCTCCTGCGGGACAAAAACCTGGTTTTCTTTGTCTGCCCGGCTGACATCATCTTTTCTCCTGTTCCTCTCTGTCTCTGCACACGGATTGGGAGAAGTAAGTGTGCCGTGCTCTGCATGTCACCGTGTTATCTCTGCTGGGACACGTTGCTCCCGTCCCGGTGAGCCGGACCACAGACGGGGTCTGACTTTTCCTTACAAGCTGAGACACTGTCCTCTGGCCTTTCCACAAAATATGTGGCATTTCAGTCTAATATGCACAGATGGACAGAATGATAGCTCCGCTTACAGCCAGGAAATTCATCTAAGATGTCTTCTAACACCCATGTAACAAGCTCAGATCCCTCGCCACCCCCCGTCAGCCAGGCAGGCTCAGCTCTGCTTTGGTGGTGGAGCTAAAAGCAGTTTTGGGTTTTTGTTTGGTTTTCCACAACCAGAGAGCCGTCATTGCTTTAGTTTAAAGGAAGGTGTTTGTAGGTTTATAGATGCTCTCTGAATTCATGAACTGGGACTTAAACACACCGTTTTCAGCTACTTCCTGTTGTCTGCAAAGACCATCATATTTAAGGCATTTTATCATGAAGTTCACAGTAAGTTAGGGATATCATGAGAGACTCGTGGATGTCATGCAGAGGGGTTAAAATGAAACTAATGAAAATGGTGTATCTTCTCATTCAACATTAGTGATTACAAAGGGAACTTTTACTGATTTCATTAGATCTCTGACCAAATACGAAATGCACTCTTTAAATAACATTATCTCTAACTTATTGTGGATGCTGTATTTATGATATTTTGTTATTATATTTCTACCATTATATTTTCATTTTTTAATGCATTAGTTGGCAGATAATTTATTCCTAAAACTCCTCAGTCCAGCATGAAAGGTAGGAACATGGCTGATGGTGGTGAAAATGTCATGAAACAAAGCTTTTAATTTGAGCTTCACTGTATTTCAGCACACGTGGGCTGCATAGAGCGCAGTCCACTCATCGTACACACACATCATACACACACACATCGTACACACACTCACCATACACACACACCTAGCTGCGTTTCTGTCCCAGCAGCGACGATGGACGTCATCATCATCACATAAAGCATTCCTGATCGCATCACGGGGATGATGCACAGCTGATGCCTGGTCTGCTAAATGAAACGGAGGAAATCTGGCCTCTTAGTAGGATCATTTATGATTTCATTCTGCACGCCGTAGCTTTAACTCTGCGCTGTACGGAGACAGACTGCGGAATAAGACGTCCAGGTTTACATTTATTTAGTTCTCTGGAGACATCTTACAGGTTTATTTTAAAAAGAAGGTGGAAGTAAATCACCATCGTAACACATCTGATGAGAATACTGATGCTGATCATCTGTAAACCGAAAAATATAAAGTATTATCACTATTAAACACGGTGGGCTCCAGCCCCTGATGGTTTCTCAGGCAGCGAGCCCACAGGCTCGTATCTAAAGCAGCACTGAAGTCACTGGGGGAAAACCTTCACATCCATTTCCCAATACCAGCAGTCTGTGGCCAGTTTGACCACAGTTGGTATTAATCCTTTTTTCAGCACGATGTCATGGTGAATCAGCTGCACAGCGAGGAGTTAGGCAACAAATGACTAATAAACCAGATCTAATAACCCCCCCCTCCGTCTGTCACATGACGCCGTGCGAGCTCAGCTTCCCGTCTCTGAAACACGACTGAAGGATTAGTGTGATGCACAGATATGCAGGGAAGAGTTTCCACTTCCTGCTCTGAGAAGCAGCGAATGTAAACTTCAGCTGGAAACATGAGCTCTGCTCGCCTTTTCATGAAGTACTGCAACCTCCTGCTAGTGTTCCAGTCAGATAAAGAGCTCATCAGCCGTGATTACAGAGACATGTAGATGCAGGAATGCAGCAGCTTTCAGATCTGAGCCGTGTTCGTGTGAGAGCTCATCATTCAGCTTCGGCTCCTCGCCTTCCTTCCTTCATTGGAAGTTGTGTTTTCCTACCCAAACTGCCTCCCGCTGTCTCATCGCCTCCTCCAGCTTGATCTGTATCCGTCATTGGATGTGGACGGTACCCAACCCCCGCCCTCCCACCCCCGCCAGTTCTGCTGCCTGCAAGCCAAACCCGCCATGCCTGGCTGTGCCGGTGGGGCCGAGGGGGGGTCGGTGTGTCACCGAGTGCACACGCTCCGATCAAATCTCATTCCCACCGCCGCCGCTCATCACACACATGACACTGTCTGGCACCGCGGCTGCAGGCGCTGACACACACACCGCGCCACGCACACACCAGCCTAATGATCCCTTGGCTGCCATTCATTAGCTTTTTTGGGGGGGAGGGGGGACATGTGGGCTGCATTATCCCGGCATGCTTCAGACCGGAGGAGCAGCCGCCTCATTATGAGGCAAACCAGGGAGGAAATATTTGGGCTTTTAAATCAGGGATCCGCCCCTGAGATGTTGTGGCCGGGGCGAGGACCCGATGTCCCGCGCCCCCCCCCCCCACCCCCCACCCCCACCCCCACCCCCCCCCACACACACACACACGCCCCGCGCTGACCGCTGCTTCTGCCTGCTTCCCAGGTGATGAGAGAGGTGTGTGTTAACGGGAGCGCGGACCTGGACGGAGCTGGATCCGGGTCCCCGGTGCACAAGCCGGAGCTGGAAAAGGTAACTTTTTGCTTCTCTTTTTCTTCTCCTCATGGAGTCAGTCTGTGTGCAGACGTGACTTCAGCGCATGTTTTAGCCTTTTAGTCTACTTCCCTTCATCAAAGACTGACCTTTTATCATTCTATGTTTGTCATTGTAACATGATCACTGTAAGAGTCGCTGCTAGTGAGACAATGTCCGCCTCTCTGCCTTCTACACCAGCATGAAGTTCCATCCTTCTCTGCTCTCACAGAATATTCCCAGTTTGTCTGATCTGACCCAGATCTGAGAAATGAATGAGCATAACTGAGCTGCAGAACCCGAACAATCAGCTGAAACGGGCTAAAAAGCTGCTTCTCTGAAAATGCTACAGATGTGTGTGAACATCCCGATTGGTCAGCACTTCCTGAAACACATTTACAGTCTGTGACCCTCAGAAACATTTATAACAATGATATGTGCACTTTCTTTTAGGCATCGACCGATAACTACTTATCAGAATCGTATCGGAGGGAAACGAATGCCATCGGAGCATCGCCTTATTGTAGTTTAACATGTTTAGGTCAGACACGGAGGTTGGTACAACGTTAACTTCTACCAGCCTCTCACTGCATCAGCAAGTAGCCCGAGTGTGTGATTAGTGATGGGTGACTGTAATGTACATAAAACACACCGTGGCAAAAAAAAATGTGATGTTTTGCTAAGAATAGCTGCACAGGTTGGTCCCTGGCTGGTGAAAAGCTGTGAGCCTTGGCACAGATGTGATCAGACTGCTGTGTCTGCACATTCTCCTTGTTCTAACCTGTCTGTTTGGGCTTTTCTCCCTCCTGTCTGATGTTCTGCTCTCAGAAAGCGTCATGTGACAGGCCGAGTTCAGACGGAGAAGCGCCCCACGAGAACGGACACGCCGACTCCAAGGACCAAGGTGAGACTTTACCAGCTGGTCGGGTCCATGAAAGGCAGAAGATTCGTGTTTCTTGGAGCAAACGGCTCTGAATGTAAAACACCGGCAGCTTTTTCTCACGCAATCCGTCTCTAATTCTGGAAAGAATCTTGGAGCTGGCCAGGTCAGCCTTTACAAATAAGTGTTCCAGCCTGAAAAATGAGCAAGTGGAGTTATTTCACATGTTTGTTATGCAGGAACCCCCCCCCTTTCACCGAGCGACGGGCCAAACAAAGTGATACTGCTGAAACATTTGCGGATTCTGCAGCAGCAGCAGGAACTCCTCTGGGAGACAAATTTCATTTCACTTCTCAGCTGAGTTGTTTGGATTGTCTTTTTTCTGTTTTAATAGTTTGCGTCGTCCTGCGCCTACTCTGAATCACATCTCCCTCTGGTCCTTCATTTCAAAACGGATTTAGTTTTTATGTGATCGACCCACAGCTGTGACCCATGGACTGGACTAGTTCGTGTAAATCCTGTTTATAGATCGTCTCTGTCTCTCTGCAGCTGCAGCAAAATGGTGACATTTACATGTACATAAATATAGTAAGTATTAATATAATATATACATTTTATATATAAACAATCACATTGAAAAATAGTAATTAACAAATCTGAACAAAAAAATTTTTTTCTTAACTCTAAACTAAAAGATTTTATGCTCCACTGATCCACTGATCAGAGGCACTCTGATGAAGACATAACTAGTGTGGGAAGGTTAGCCTTTATCACCAGAATAAAGCTGTAAATGTATCAGTGAGCTCCTGATACTTCTTGAAGAAAAAGAAAAGCAGAGTAGCTGGATCCTGATGAACCAACCAGTCAAACTGCCTGAGTTCAGCATCATATCATCGCTGCTGGATGTTCAACTCCTGGTTGCTTTTGTGCTTTTCTCAGAACTTCATCAGTATCATCGCACCAGTTGCACAAAACAGAACAATTTCACCTCCCAATTATTTGCAGTTTATTCACATTGTTAGGTAATAGACAGAACTTGGAAGAAATATCCTGAGTCGGGCTCGGTATGAAGTTTAGATGTCCACCCTGACACAAGTCCAACTTTTAAAGTTTTCCTCACAGATCATCGGCCTGCGGTATAACCACCTACCTCATATTTTAAGTAACAGATGATGATGTGCAGTGAATCAGCAGTGGTAAGGGACACAGATCACAGCTTCGCTTTGGCTGTTCTGCTATACGAATAAAAAAATAGTTGACTTTGCTAATCTCTGAGGACCAGTGATGTGGCAAGACTTGGAAAAAAAACCTTAAGATTTATCCAGAAAATGCTGATTTTTATAGATTTAGTCAGTTTTTGTGGCTTTGAGGACAGCACAGGCGAGAATGAGATGATCGCCATGCCAACGACTCCATAGTTTGTGTCTGTAGAGTTCAGCTAACGTGACAGAGGAAAGCTGATTGATCCCGCTGAGCGCTGATATGAAAGCTGATGCATTTTCTCAGGTCATTTTCATTATGTCTTTGTAGAATTCTGTACCAGGGGGAAATACGCAGCACAGTTCACAGGATTGTTTCTCTTTGTTTGGGAGATTTAAAGACACAGTCCTGATTTAGCAAAAGTTTGTGTTTCTGAAAACATGTGCGACTTGATAACAGACTGATTTACTGAGCCGTTGCACACAGGATTGCGCCTGTTAAACCACAAAGTAGCGTCGGGTGTTTCTGGCTCAGACGCAGTCCCATTTAAATGTTTTGCCATAGTTGTCTCTTTGCTAATACTTCACTCTGTAGATTTTCCCTTTGCGCCCATACTCTTCTTCTGCACAGTCAGTCAGCTGCACACGAACTGTGCTTTTAAATAAGGCCGTTTGTGCTTTAGTTATTTGCCAATAATTGTGCCAATCTCAGTAGATGACCTGCAGTCATGCAAATTATTCCGCCTGTTCCTCCGTTTTCTGATAATCCAGAAGTCCACACACACATTCTTTCCACAGCTGCTAACAAAAGGAGCAGATTTACTAAAGTCCCATTTATCTGATCAAAGTGTTGCTGCTGAAGCGGAAAATAAGGGATCCTTTTTAAGAAGATCCAAATCGCTCAGCTCTGAGTCTGCTCTCCAACTCGGACTGACAGCTTCCTGTCTAACGAAAGCTGCTAAACGAAGCAGAAGCAGATCCGAAGCCTTTCTTCCGTCCCTGCATCGGGTTGTTTGGCTTCGGACAGCTGGGTGCTGAAGTCTGCAGACACACGCGTAGCGCGTCGGTTCCTGCACACGTGTGTCTACAATCAGTCCAGACGCTCGCTATGACATCAGCAAAGGGAGATGCTTCACACCCCCCCACCCCCGCTTTCCCTTCTCCGCTGCCTCGCCTCCATATCGGGAAGTCAGGAAAGCTTAGAAGCTACATTTATTTTCTTCTTCATGATACAGCCTCAGAGACTCAGGCATAAGTCTGAAATCCACCCCGACCTGGTGAACCAGGAGGCTGAAGGCAGAGTAAAGACGGAGCTCCATCCATCCATCTGAGTCAGCGCCGTCATTCCTCACAGCTTTTTTCCTGCTCAGATAGAAACTAGAAAAACAGAATCCACAATGGTCTGATTAAACCCTGAACAAGGGACAGTGAACTCATGCTCTTTGTTTATAGCAGCGTCTAAAGTTGCTCTTTCTTAGAGGACTGCGAAAGAATCCAAACACAAATGAAGGATGTTTAGATAAAGACAGCGGAACACATTAAGTCAGCAGAGACCTTACAGAGTTTTACCAGCTTCCCCTCACTGTAAACCAGGAATTACACGCATCATCTGTCTCTCTCAGGAAAAGCCAAGAAAAGCTCAAAGTCAGAGCAGAAGAGTGGGACTGTAGGGAAAGGAGCCGGGAAGAAGATCACCAAGATCATCGGGCTGGGGAAGAAGAAGACGTCCATGGACGAGCAGACTTCCTCTGCAGAGGAGGACGTGCCCACCTGTGGTAAGCCTGCCGCCGCCGCAGATGTTAGTCGTGTCCTCCATAAGTTTTATCTCGTGTTTAGTTCTCTGTCTGCTCTCTGCAGGATACCTAAACGTGCTGTCCAACAACCGCTGGCGGGAGCGCTGGTGCCGCCTCAAAGACAACCAGCTGCTCCTCCACAAGGACCGGGACGACCTGAAGAGCCACATCGCCTCCCTGCCCCTCCGCGGCTGCGAGGTCAACCCCGGCCTCGACCACAAACACCCCTTTGCCTTCCGCCTGCTTCGCAACGGCCAAGAAGTGGCTGTGCTGGAGGTGAGCCGGCGCCGCCGTGGGTCGGGCTGGAGCCCAGCACAGCGCGTCTTTAAATCTGACCGACATGCTCAGCCCTGCAGGATCCTGTACGAACCATGAATTAATGAAAAGCTCTGCTTTTCAACCTTCAACATCTGCTGGAGTCACATCTCTTACAATGCACGGTTGAGGAATCATGGAGAGAAAGAGATGCCCATAATAAATATTACTGTAGTTACTCAGCCTTTATTCATAGGAATGAATGGGATTTGGCCAAAATGACCCAGAAACCTACTTTACCTAAAACCATCATTTAAAATGTAAATGGAAGATAAAACTCTTACTGACACGAAGATCATTTATATATCTTTTGGGTTTCAGATTTTTTTTTTCCAGAAAAATATGACAATTGGTCAGAACCCCTCCACTCTCTAAATCTGGCCCATAAATCACAAAGAAGCGTGTCTCACAGCCGGAGCTTCCTCTTCATACACATTTCATACGTCAGAACGGAGGAATTCAATTCAGCTTCACATGAAGCGGGCGGGAAAGAGCTGGGGCTGACAGATTGTTGCTCCCAGCATCAGAAAACCGACTTTTCCTTCCAGGCCAGGGGCAGGTGTGTTCAGACAGCAGCTGCACTGGGAGCCATCATAGCTGGGTTTATAATGGAGACATGAGCAAACCATTTAAATTGAAATACATTTACCTTAAAAAAAGGGAAAATCCATTTTAAAACATCTAAAACAAACATGATTTGGTTTTCTATCAGTGTTTTGGTCATATCCATAATAATTGTATATTGCTGTAGAAACGCCGTAAGGCTGGAAATGAACCCGTGTTTACCAACAGGGTTATCCACACTACCATACCCTAACCCTAACAACATAAAACACTTCTGCAAAATATGAGGGTTGTGCATTCAAACATGTAGCAGTGAGTGACCAGTAGGGGGCAGTGTAGGCAGCAGTTCGACCAGATGTGAAATCACAGCATCAGCAGTGGATAAAATGTGCTCGGTTTAGGCTCCATCCATCTATCTATGATACCATGACTGTATTTTTACTGCTGTTATCTCACAATGAACCAAATCCGAACCTTTGTCTGTTTATTCTTTCATCTAAACCCTAAAAATGTACCAATTCCTTCAGTCTGAGTTTCTCTAATGTGCCTCTTAGAAGATTCGTCCTGTAGTGGCCAAACGAGGTGGTAAACAGTAACACTGACAGCAGACCGGTGAAAATGTGAGTGTGAAGCTGAGAAGCAGAAATCATCAGCCTAATGCTGCGTACACGTGTCCTTCCTCCAGGCATCGTCCTCCGAGGAGATGGGTCGCTGGCTGGGCGTTTTATTGGCTGAGACGGGCTCCACCACCGACCCCGCCACCCTGCACTACGACTACATCGATGTGGAAACCACCGCCAATGTCATCCAGCTGGCCAAGCAGTCATTTTGGTTAGACGTCGCATTTTCTCTCTCATTTTTACATTTTTCCTTCCCAGTCATGAAACGGCAGCCATGTGATAGTCGGACAAAGACTAGAGAGCAATGAGTGTTTTAAACAAGCAGCCAGGACTCCAACTACATCCACTTACACTTACATTTTATCTGTGTTAAAATTCAACACTTTAACCACCAAACATCCTGGACATCCTAGTCATAGTCTCATCCTTCCCTGGGACAGGACTAATGGCTGAACTACAATTTTAACTGTTTGTAAATCCCACATTGGGGTGACGGATGTGACTCGTCCTGCTGATGTTGTGTTCTCTGCAGCTTCACCAGTAAGCGCGCCGTCTCTCCCAGCCCATACCTGGACAACCCGGTCAACGGCTACGCCTGCCCGTCCGGCATGGCCCTGCACTACGACGACGTGCCCATTAACGGCATGGTAAGGTGGAGTCATTGCTTCTTAAAGTCCTGGATGAGTTTAATGTTGTCTATTGCTGCTACTAACTCTCGGCTGCCCCATCCTGTCCCTCATATCTTTTCCTTTCCTTCCTCTGTGGCCGTCTGCATGCTCGCCCGCTCTAACCCGAGGAGCCGGAGGCGCAGTACTCCAGTCCCAGCACAAGGAGGCGCCAGCTGAAAGGGGAGGCTGGCTGTGACGACACTGAGCTGTATGAGAACATGCCTGTGCCCAAACTGGCCAGCCGCTATCCCCCCAAACCCTCCTCCTCCTCCGCTGCTCACTACAAAGCTCCTGTTTCTAAACTCTCCTCTAAGTTCCTCTCTGCTGACACTAAAACTAAAGACGCTGCTCAGGTGACTAACCCTGCTCCTTAACCTCCGTTTCTCCTTTGCTTCCACAAGCTGACATGATTTAGTAGTTGTGTGAGTTTTAAACCCGTTTGAAGGCTGGGAGCTGACGCATCTGAATGTACGGCTGCATCCAGCTGAGTCATCCGAACACAGCTTCCTCAGACTGGATGTTCGCTGTAAGAGGAGAAAACTCTGCTGCTTCTGCTGGAATGATAAACAGGCTTGGACTCGGTGCAGAAAGTGTTGATGTTGGCCGGCCTGCAGCCCACCTCTCTCCTCACCAGCCTGTAAAAAGTCTCCCCTGCTGCTCTTTCTAACTCACTTATTAGCATGGCTGGCTCTGAAATCATTCCCATGTCTGAGGCTTGGGAATCCTGTCAGTCCGGATCATTCCAGTAAGAGAGGATTTTCGGCGCGGTGCTTACATGGACGCTGGGATGGTGCGGTTTTCCCACGGATGGTTTCTCCCTCCTCCAAACGCAGGCAAAGTGTGTAGTTTGTATTTTTACAGCCGGGCTGTGAGTGCCACCCGGCCACACGCTGCTGTGTGGAGCTCCGCCTCCTCCCACCACCGCTTTCATGTGTGTGCTGTGTGTGGCACAGCCACGGGTGTTAACATGGCCGCCTCCACCGCAAAGAGCAGCTCTGCTGTACGAAGCACACTTTCATCCTTCAAGGTGACTCCATCCATAGGTTTCCTTCCTGAACTGCTTCCTGTTAGGAAGAAAGAACCACGTCCGTCTTTATGCTCACATTTTAGTACAGAAATCATTTTAATCGCATTACAATAGTTGCCCTAAAAGCAACTTTTTATTTTAATAGATTTTAGTGGAGGACTGAATCAGATGATAAACACTGGTGTGAATAATCAGAAAAATGTATTTAGATGTGTTTGATTTCAAAACTGAACAGACGTAAAGTTAAAATGGCATTTTAGAGTAGAATGAATTGAACTTTATTGTCATTGCACATTTTATCGCAGAGCAACAAAATGCAGTTTGCATCCATGCAGAAGTGCTTTAGTCAATATAAATAAATAAATACGTTTATCACAGATGTACAGCGTGCTGTTAGTATATACAGGCAGTAACTGTAGTGATTGTACAGGTTATGGATGAACTGGTTTATAAACATGGTTATAAATACCAGAGGCTGTAAACAGCCTGTAGGTATAAGAATATACAGATTATAACAGGCTGTAGAACTATAATTATTGTAGATGACTTGATTATTTTTACAGTATTTACAGTAGTGCAGCTGGGACCAGGTGAGATGTGTGGATGAATTGTACAGCAGTGCATTATGGGATGTATTTACAGATGCTACACTCTGCACTGATAGTTATTATTATGTAATAGTGAGCCAGGGGGATCAGCCAGATATAGATTTGAGTCTGGTCATGGAGCAGAGCTGGCCTTCATCCGCTCACTGAGAAGAATAAACACTTTCACATCAGTCCCTAAAAGTCTCCACTAACACCTGAGAAAGTCTAAATACGCTCTCTATCTCATTCTACAGAGAAAAGTATGAACAGTTTACCTTATTGGTACCAAACTTTAGTCTGGCAGCTCTTGAAAAATGTTTGGTTAAAATTGATCAAAGCTTTGAATCTTATTATATTTTGAATAAAACTATGTTTTCAGTCTGAGACACAGCTGCTATCTGTTAACATTTTAGTTTGTTTGGCAAACTTCATATTTTAAATATTGAATATTTTAAAGTTTCTGCTGTAAAACAGACAAAATGTTAATTTCCCAATGGGTGAACAAGAGGCACGGCAAAATGATTCCCAACACACCGGAGACGTCACGTCAGTAGAGATAAGCCGAGGACAGGAAGCGATGTAAAGAAAGAGAAAGGGAGACTTTTACCAGCTGGACGGCTCAGTTGTTCAGTTCACATTCAGTTGTTTGGTTCATCCCTGAGGAATGAGCCTTTTTCTGCTTGATCAGAGTTAAACGGTTAAACAATAAGTGCAGCACAATTGTCTAAAAACAGTCAAACCACTTTTCAGGATTATAAGTGCCTGTTAGGTCATCCTGTGTGAATAAATACGTCTTATTTTTTATTTTTCTTATTTCAATAAGCTAAAGGGAAAGAAGGGAGCAACGACCAATGGGGTGGCATCAAAACAGAAGACGGTGCCGAAGAATCAGCCCAAGAAGAGCGGAGTCAGTGGGACCAACGGGACGGCGTCTGTGAAGCGCAAAGACTCCAGTAAGTGCTGCTGCAGGACATGAAGCATGAAAGCAGGACGGCCTGACTCGGGTCCAGCCTTTCCACTCACGCCGGCAGCTGGACGCCGGCAGCTGGAAGCGGCAGACACAGTGTCTGGTTCCCCGTCCCAGCTTCGCCACCGCTGATTGCTTTCTAGCAAAACTCTGCTCCGCAGCAATTTGGAAAATGCAGGATGTCTAAATTACAGTTGGTTTAAGGGGAGGGGGGCCGGGGGGAGCAGAGGAGTCAAACTTTAAAGCCATCCCACCACTCAGAGGATCGGACTGACGCACTCGGTCGGAGGAGGCAGACAGTGAAGCGTCCAGATCGCTGCAGGACGGGCGGTGTGTGGACAAATGCTCACACCTTATTGGAAGAAGAGACAAATGCTCACAAAACTGTTCTTACGTTTTTATTTTTAAAAAGGACATTATTATTAGGATAAATTCTCACAAATTTACCAATCTTTACTTCCTCAAAAACAAATTTACACATTATTTGTCTTTACAATCCTAATGGACAGAAGTTTCTATATCTGGTAATCTGCCCATGACTTCACTCTGCCTGTAAACATCCAGCTCGTCTCTCTGACCAGATCTCTCAATTCTCACAACTCAGAGACGTTTCAGCAGGGATTTATCATGTGTAGAACACGACTTATGACATTTCAGTCTTGAATGAGTTTTTTTTAACCAGGCAGCTTTGTGGGACAGTGGATCCGGATTATTCCACCACAAAACACAATTCAGTCTCACAATCTTCTTTCTTAGTGTTGCTCATTTACCCGATGCCAGCTTATACAGCAGCATGTATGAAAGGTTCAAAGCCCTCAGTGTGTGAAATGAAGTCTGACCTTAGGTGTGATAGAACTACGAAGGAAAACAGTTTTAGATTTATTTTTTTCTTGTGCACTTTTCACCATTATTAACTTTTATAAATATGTGGAAATATTTCAAACTAAGATTTTTTTCATTAAAAGTACACATTTTTTAGAAAGGTTGTGAGCATTTGCTTTTGTCGGTTGTTCTTCTTATTACATAAACACGTCAGCCTGTAGGAGCCGGTTATTCCTCCACATGTCAGAACGGACGCAGCAGATGAGTGATGTTGGATTTGAGCCGTCAGGTTTCAGCCACGTTCCCTCTGTAAACGGTGACCGAGCCTGTCCGTCTGTCCCGCCGATGGTTGCCGTGACGCCGTGGTCCAGCAGTGGAAGAAGAGGCCAGAGAATTCAGCTCAGCGGATGTCTGACTGCCTGTCACATGTGAACTCTGTCACGCAGACGGCGATCAGTGCAAGTACGGCAAGAACCGCGTGGAGGCGGACGCCAAGCGTCTGCAGGCCACAGAGGAAGAGCTGATGAAGAGGAAGCAGGAGATCCGGAGCCACCTGACCCAGCTGAAGAACGAGCGGAGGGACCTGCGCGCCGCCGTGGAGGCTGCTGCCGGTAAGGCCGGACCCAGCGGGGGGGGGGGCCCTCTCCTCTGCTCCTCTGACACAGCCTCACCCATCAGGGAAGCGGTCTCTGCCCTCGCTGTCGGAGCGCCTGAAGAAGGTGGAGGACGAGTGCAGGCGCAAGGAGGAGGAGCGGGTCAACCTGGAGCTGGAGCTGACCGAGGTGAAGGAGAGTCTGAAGAAAGCGCTGAGCGGAGGCGTCACCCTGGGCCTCACCATCGAGCCCAAAGCCGGCTCCTCCGGCCTGCAGGTGAGGCCGTAGTTTCCATCCTGCTGGCTGCTAGCTAACCACCGCGTTAGCTTGCTGATGGTGTTCGTGTTTGAAAGGCGCTTTATAAATAAAGTTTTGATGGATTTTTTGCAGTCGCCCTCGTTGCTGCGGCGAACGCAGGAGTCCTCTCCGTTCTCCAGCTGCGACACCAGCGACACCGAGTCCTGCTCGCTGCCAGTCAACAGCGCCTCGCTGCTGCGCCGCCAGCAGAGCGGCCACAAGCCCTCCCCGGTCCGGGGTCACGTCCTCCGGAAGGCCAAGGTCAGCCGGTCGCAGGTTCACACCGATGATCCCGTTTCACTCACACGGCAGCCCACACATCTGCCACACACACGTCTGACATCAGAGCCAGACCTGCTCTGATATGAGTTTGCACATTCATCATAGATTGAGAGAAGGCTCCACTGAAATGATGATGTGAACTACAATGCAAAAAGCTGTTTTGGTGAAAATAGAAATCAGATTGAAGCATTAAGACCTGCTGTGTGAACATATTTAAATGCAACATGTATTCTTCGAAACTAGAAGCTGGTATGATCTCTCAAAACTCCAAAGCCCTATCTGTGCATCTATTTAACTATTTATAGCTTTATATAATCAAATATGTGAGGCTGAGAAATTATAAACCCTTTAAAACCAATGTTTCTGTTATTTATTGAGATATCCAGCTGTCTAATAGTTTGCAACTAAAAAACATGTCATATTTTGTGCTTTTATTTGGTAGAAACTTGTGGCCTTATATTTCCAGAAGGGCATTAAAGGGTTAAATTATTCATGGAATACGTGGAAATTTCTCATGATCAAAAGAGTTCAAGCACTGAAAGTGTAGAAAATATGGACTCAGTACTTTTCCAGGACATTTTAATAACTGAACTTTTTAGGATATGAGTGACTTTTATTTTAAAGGGGTGAACATACAGTTTCTATTAAACTTAATTGTCCTGTGCCCCCTGGTGGCTACCTCTGGTACCACAATAATCCTAACAAGGTTATTAAAAGATGCATTCATGCAAACTTTTTCTTTTTCTTTCTTTCTCTTTCTTTCTTTCTTTCTTTTAGTTTACTTAATTACTGAATAACTGACCTGCTGGTATCTGGTCAGAACGAGGAGAACATTGAATCACCTGTTCTTTAGGATGAATAAATGCTAATCTGCTGATGTGCTGAATGCCTCTGAGTCGTCCATAACACTGTTTCTGTGTGTTTGTGTTGCAGGAATGGGAGCAAAAGACGGGCACATAAGCCCCCCCACCGCCCCCAGGCCTACCGCTCTGCTGAAGACATTGTGTATATATTTATTGAAAAGTTTTCAGAGCGCTGACGAGGACGCGAGCATAGCCTTCACCGTGCTACACAGCCAGTCCTGCCGCTTCCTGGCCGCCATCATTCCTTTCAAGCAGCCACCCTCTTTTGGTTTTTCTAAAAACTCCTCCTCTTCCAAATCGGCCCTGCAGTTTGAGTTAAAACAAAAAAGTCAAAGCAGGTATTTATTTGTAAATGTTTAAAGGAAATACAGACTTCCCTTTGTTTATTTATGTTGATGTATTTAAAGTATTTTTCTAGATTTTATGGATCGCCACACAAACAGGTTTCCTCTCGATCAGCAGGCTTTTATCCTGCTCCGCCAGCGCCCCCTGCTGGATGTAGCAGGACGTAGTCAGTCTGCAAAGGGGCTCTCTGATCTGGACCAAAGTCTCTATGAAACCAGTCAGAGAGCACAAAGGCTCCCAGGAACAGCCCTTACAGGATACAGATGCAGTGTGTGTGTGTGTGTGATTGGTGTGTGTGTGTGTATGTCTGCATCTGCATGGGAGCGTCTCCACTCCTCATTCCACCCCGTCAACACTCTGAACTACAAGCACACGGCTGTGAACTCCGGTTTCTGCTAAAACAAAGACTGTGACTCTCACACAGACACACACAGACACACAGACACACACAGACTGATGGTCGTCATGGTGCTTCCTCTCCGCTGCCTCAGCTTTGCCGCTTTGTAGATAGTGCATGCGTATAGCCGGCTGCCATGGAGACTGCGTGTGCGTACTCCTCCCCGCCGAGCCGCAGCAGGCCGGCCGAACTGGGAGCCTGCAGGGCATTGTGGGAAGTCTGGGAGGTTGTGTCTCTTTGCACCTTATAAGTTCTCCTGGTTGTGTATCTCCGACCGTCTCCACCTCGGCGACACATCGTTGTATAGAAGAAATAAACTTTCTGACCAACAGCAGCGACTCGGAGTTTCATTTGAGTTTATGGTCATTATGTAACACAACCATTCAGTTCAGCTTCATCTGTGTATTCATTTATGTGTAATATATGTACGTGCAATATAATAATGTAATGTAGTATGTGTAATATGTAATATATGTATATAATTATTTATCTATGTAGCGCCAACAACATCATCTCAGGGCCTCACAGCCTGAGCCAATCAGCTGTTACCAGTTAGTGTTCGTAACAATAAAGCCCACTGGGATTGGCTGCGTCTATCTACAGTCTGACTTCATGCTCAGACAAGAAGTCGTGAGGAGTCAGAAACAAATTAAATGAATGGAAACATTTATTTGTATATGGTGGAGATAAAAACAACGTGGCCCATCAGATACTGATACAGGACAGAAATGCATCAATTACAATTCATGCTGTGGGTTCTTGCTTGCTTTAATAGTTATCCTTCCTTGTAGCTTATTTATTGAGGATGTGTCGGAAAGGCAAATGTAAAAAAATATTTTATAGACATTATGTTGTCATAAGCAAAAAGACAACATTAGGAATGGTAGATATACAGCAACAAGTCCTTGAATGAAACTAATCTAAATAATTAACAGAACCTGTGAAATTATTGTTTTATTTGTTATGTAAGGCATAATGTCCAAAGAGGTGACCATTATCATAAATTAATGGATGGTGAGCCGTAAACCTGCAGCTGTCAGGAACGGCTCAGATATAGGACTCAAACGCTGGACACAGAATGATGATTAACCAGGTCTTTAATGCAGAGGTCGGCAACAGGGGATCAGTCCGAAAGAAGTGCGGAGGTACCAAAAAGGGGGTCAG
>JBBBVT010000005.1:13923292-13934493 GCA_037177035.1 Craterocephalus eyresii | reverse complement strand
AGGAGCTCGGTCATCCGGGAGAGGCTCGATGTAGAGCCGCTACTCCTCCGCATCGAGAGGAGCCAGATGAGGTGGTTTGGGCATCTGGTCAGGACACCCCCTGGACGCCTCCCTAGGGAGGAGTTCTGGGCACGTCCGACTGGGAGGAGACCTCGGGGTAGGCCCAGGACACGCTGGAGGGATTATATCTCTCGGTTGTCCTGGGAACGCCTCGGGATCCCCCTGGATGAGTTGGCGGATGTGGCCGGGGAGAGGGAAATCTGGGCTTCCCTGTTCAGGCTGCTGCCCCCGCGACCCGACCCCGGATAAGCGAAAGAGGACGGTACGGTACAGTATCTTTAGACATGTGTTGATAAATCTGAATATTAAAATTTCCTAGGTTTGTCATGGGCACCAGCTTCTATCCAGATTAACTGTATAGGATCCATTTTGTGCTGACTCACCACAAATGTGTCACAACATGAGCAATCTTCAACTAAATTGGAGCACAAATACAGGAAACTAAACAAGAAGTCATTTTTTTACTAGCATATACAAAGCTCTCACTATCGTCACTTTGAAGCTAACATGTTGGGGAGCAATTTTAATATAATTTGTGATCTCTTTTTGTTCGCTTTTTTCTTGGAAAACATTCCAGGTCATACTTTTGCCTTTTTTTCTCTGGAATGTAGCCAAAACATGCAGATGGGTGAGACATAAGCTGCAGACAAGAGGTTGTCCAGCTTTTTACCTGAGGACAGACAAAATCAGCCGCAGACAGATGGACATCAGTCTAACCTGAAATGTCTGGTCTGAGTGACTGTAGGGGGCACTATTTAAGGTGTGATAGAGGATGTTTTTTGCTGTTTACAAAGCAGACACTATAAGTGGGAGGGAGTTTTTCTCCCCACTGTCGCCTGAAGCTTGTTCAGAAGGGAATTGATGGAAGACTCTTTTCGATGCAGTTTGTTGCTTTTCATACATAGGCTATTTGTTATTAATTGGCTAGTATGTATGTATATATGAATGTATGTCAATCAAATTGTTTTAACTGATTGTCAGTGAAGCGCCTTGAGATGGCTTTGTTATGAATTGGTGCAATACAAATAAAGTCTAATCGAATTAAATTGAATCATGAGTTTTTGAATAAAGCTCATGCGCACGACCAACCTCTTTGAATCCCAGCTCCCTGCCTGGCCGCGCCTACGGTGACGTACAAGAGATTGGTTTTGGCTGCGACACCGGCATCTACCCATCATGTCAGAAACGTCTCCTGAAGTCTCTCTCTTCTTACCATTAAAAACTCTTTCTTTTACTGCCCCCTTTAGAGGCCTTTAGCTCTGCCATCAGACATTGCTCACTGCTATCACAGTGATTATTAGCCACCTGCTGTGAACATTAGACGGGAGTGTGCACGTTATTTATAGCACATCCAAAGAGTAATTGAAGGTCCGATATATAAATAAAACATACTGTCACCACAAAAATGATTGGTCAATGTTTTTTAAGTCCCCTTACTTTCACAGCTGATGTTTATTGACTATTATATGTTTAAAGATTTGAATTAATCATACATTCAATCATACAATTTTGCAATAATTATTAAAAGAAACACCTTTAATTTGTCCGCATTCATGTCCTGAAATGACATAGTTATAATACAGGTACAGTACTGTCACACAATTTGATATTTAAACGTTCAGACCAAAAGTGGTAAGGATGCCCGAGGCTGCGGAAAGAAACAGACAGCTTCCAAAGTGCTAAAGTATTTTTGTCGCTTTGGCCGCTATTCACATGACTGATGTTGAAGTTAAATCGCGCTTGTCATTTAAAGGAGCCGCAACCCAGACTTATTGACAGCAGCATAGTGCTCTTTCATGCGGAGCTGCATACTGTGGGACGTTTTGTGTGCTCATTATAGAGAAATTAAAATTTCTGAGCATGATCATGAATCAAAATCACCATGTAATTGTTCACAAGCCGACTGACGTATGTGTAGCTGCACACATGTTACAGTTGAGAAGTGGTAAGGAGTGCATTTGCAGGCCATCACAGAAACAAGGTCCTTTTGTCAGAATTCACCTAACTTTTCCTGCCAGAACTCTTCTCAATCATTGTGTTCAGTGAAAACATGGCAAGTGTATTTTTATGTTTTTTATTAGTTTATTTCTAAATTTGTGCTAGGTCATTTCATAGATCAGGCAAATCCACAAATGTTTTCATTATGAATATTAGAATCAAAGCCTGTTTTTAAACCACAAACACAAAACAAAACTTAATTCAATCATTCTTTGGCATAAAAAGATTAATTCTCTACTGGTTTACTTCTTGGTTTTAATATAAAAATGGTCTTAATTTTCCATCGACTATTTATCTATGTATAAATGTAAAATAAATTAATAAATGGAAAGTGTGCAATAATAAAGCCATTAAGATTCACCACACCCATACACTTGTGCACTCAGAATTTCGTATTTTCATGTGCATTAATCACATGCTAGAGAACCGCTACTGTTTGTGCACTGCAGAGATAATCAGAGGATCAGCATTATTCCCATCTCCTCTAAGATGTGGGCTGAAATAAGGGACAAGCTTGTCAACAAATGAACAGTCAGTAAATGAGTACATGTGAGACTGAGCCGTCACATCATAGAAGGACACTAGTCCTTCCTCATAGTCTACAAACACCCCCACCTTCTTAGGTTTCGCTTTCAGAGAAAGGCTGACGGGAGGCATTGACAGGGCTGCATACTTTTTGCCTTCATAATGCACAGTCACCCAGTAACCATTATCTGTGTTCACTGTAAGTACGCCCTTGCGACCAGCATTGCGTCGCACAACGCCTATATCCCAGCCGGTTTTGTTGTTGACCTCCACTTCCCAGTACGACTTTCCAGCAACTAAGGTGTTGAGTCCAACGACGCTGCCGAACATATCAAATCTTTCCGGGGCATCAGGACCTTTTGGCTTCTTTCCACCATCCCTCACTGTCTTCAGGTCATCAGACAGATCAAGGCACTGATGTGCAGTGGCTGAGTCCAACTTTACATCCACTGTGGTCAAGAAAAAGGACAAGTGAAGGGTAAAAAAACAAGGGAATGATTTCAATGCATTAGGTGGCAGTGAAGAATGAAACAGTGAGAAATTTGTGGAAATATTTTTCTGGCCCAATCCCAATTTCTTGTTTTCATCATATCAATTAATCTGATCCTTTTGTTCTGGAAAGATTAGATGCCCTTTTCTTTCGGAGATCATTGAGTTTTGGTCTTCTCACAACCCAAATGGCCTTGGGTAAAAAGGTTCATCGCTACAATTTCTTGATCCCCAACAAAATTAAGGAGAGCCAAGGAAAGAAATTGGGGCTGGTCCAATATGTGGTGTGTTCAAATATTCTAAGACTTTATCTCTAAAAATGACAGATAAACCAGATAGGTCTACAAAGGTGGCCATTATCACCTTTTTTTAAAGTAGTTGCATTGTGTTGAAATAAAGTTCTCCCGCCATACTTTGAACTCCTGAAAATTTGGGATGAGCACTTGTGTGTTTGTTACACTTACATTCAAATGTCTGATCCCTCTGGTTAAAGTCAACTCATTAAACCCTCATGAATCAACATGTAGCATGGCCTTGCTACATCTCTTTTCTCAGATTGCATGTGAGTCTACTGAAAGATGGTCTCCAGTGGTTTGTAAGCTTTGGAAGTTTGTTCTCAGTGAAATGTCTCACATAAACCTTTAAGTGGTCAAGAGAAGACTTCCATGTACTCTTTCAGTCATTGCAGCATGACTTTAAATGACAACAGACAAAATTTTAAACAGTTTTTGCTTTTTGTTGAGATTTCAGGTTTTCTATTAGATCCATACTGTGTCCTGCATTGTCTGTCAGTCTGGTCTGACTTAGGTTTTCTTTTTGTTCATTTTGTACATCTGGATTCATTCAGCCAATTACCATCGACTTCCAACATCAAATCAACACCAAAATCAAATTATATTCAGCACATTTCATGCATAACAGCAGCACAAAGTGCTTTATGTAGTAAAAAAAGAAAAAACACACACACAATTAGACACTCATCTTTATCTCTCTTACCAACACACACACACAAACTGAAGGGAAATAGAGCACATGTTTTAAACCTACTCTACCAGGCAAACATCTTGTCACCTTTTCTTGTTAAAGTTAAGTGTTCAAACTTTTGATTGGTTTCTTCCCAATTTACTTCACTTCTGCAAAGATTTATAAAAAAAACAAACAAACAAAACCAGGTTGTGTAGTGCCACTTCACCATGTTCACAGTTATCTGCACAAAAAGCTTGATGGATGGTACTTAAACCAGTCAGTGACTTTTTTTTTTCTGCAGAAAATTGTGTTTTACTTCTGTATATTACCTTGTTTGGCTAAAGATTGAGCAAGTACCGTGGAGAATACAAAGAAGAACTTCTGGAAGAATCAGGGTTGGCATGACAATGGAATAACTTTTACGTTGTTATGCACCGAAATTACTAAAAACTAAAAAATCATGCTAATCAAAACAGACAGGAAAATAAACCCAATCAACCACAAAAGGATCTGTAGCTTCTATAAGCTGCCAGGTTTTCTTGTTTCTATCATAGTTTCCAAAAATCACATCTATACAATATTATTCAGAGTTAAAGTTTACCCGATATACACACCTGCAAATTTCTGAATCCTCTTGAGCTCTGTGAAAAGTTGATATATAAAAATGAAGTAGATTAAAAATTAATGAAAAATTTAAAGAAGAAAAAAAAACCTTTGAAAAGAATAAGGATTCACCAAGCGAAGAGAGGTTTTCCAGTTTGTGCTGGATGTCTTTCACCATGGTGGAGGTTGTTGTTCTCAGTGAACCAAAGGACAATGAGGAGTCAACACTTTGATTTTCCCAGCTTGTTGCTTCATGCAGGCCTGGCAGTGGAGAAACCTGCACGCAAGAGGGAGTTACAAGACTTACAGAATGAAAAAGAAAATGAATTATGCTTATAAAAGACAAGTACGGTAAAAGCATAGATATGGAAAAGCTAATAATAATACTGGATGCCCTGATGTCTGTGACTTCTCACCTGCAAGTCTGTAGTTTTGTCCAATTCAGTGATGTCCCCCTTGAGCTTGTCAATTTCATTCTGCAGCTTCTGCACCAGATCTTGTGCTTCCTTTTTCATCTTATGCATCCTAACAACAACAGAGCATATTTAGCTGCTACCTTTATTAAAACTGTACTAAAATATCTCCATACATTTCCCTTAACAGCGCTTATGTGGTTACACTGAAGTTATAAATGCCCTGAGCCACACAGGACCAACCTCTTCTCCAGAGGCTTAAGGGCTTTCTGCCGAGCGTCCTCCACAATACTTATCACCTCTGAGAACACATTGTTGATCTCCAGCCATTCTGCATCCAAACTAGCCTGAAGGGTGATTGGTTGAAGCAGAGGTGTTAAGGACACATCAAATCTAAAATCAAGAGTAGCTACCGCAAGCCTCCACCCCTTACCTTGCAGGTTTTTGCAGACCATTTGACTTCGACCATCTTCAGCTCCTTGATGCGAATTTTCTGCTGTAGTTTGGTCCTCAGCTGGTCTTTCTTCGCCTTGACAAAAGACAACAAATGAAAGTGACTGTTGTGGCTCTACCACAGGATGTAGGCTGAGTTCATTCATGCAGCTATAGGCAAGGTGATATGAGTTGACAAAGTGTTATTCTGAGGGAAAAAGCTATTCGGATGTTATGATGCACACTCATATCACCACTGTGTGCATAGCAAGTGTGTATAATGCAATTACCATGCTAGTTTGATATGTTAGCGTATGTAAATTAGCACAAGACACAAACAACCAAGTAAACTGGTTATTGTGTTGACTTTTTATTTTTTTTGCAAAAAAAGTATACAGTATCATTAAAGGTGCAGTACCTGTGCCAGTTTTTCAGCCTCCCTTTCTTCCTCTTTTTCTTTCTCCTTTAACATTTTGTGATAAATTATGACTTACTTATGATTTAGTTCATTGAAGGAAAATGCTGGGTGTGTGTGCACTCGAATGTTAGGATGGTATGTGGTGATATAGGAAGGAAGTATGTATTTATTTTATGTAGTTTTCAATTAGCAGCACCCAAATAGTAAACCAATTTTTTTCGAGTTCTAGGTTTATCACATTTCCAGTGAGGTCTAAGATTTAAGGTATGTTAGTCGCAATGATTACAGCGACACAGCAGTAAGGAAAAATTTATAGTTTGAGACTAACAGGGAGAAAATTTTGCATTATACTTTGCCTACTTGTAACGTAGAAATAAGTTTCACCTTTCTTTTACATCATGTAAACATTTAAACATTTTGATAGCGGATTGTTTTTCATATTAATAAGCTGAGGAATTTATATTTAGATATTTTTGTGATTTGATGTTAATAGAAATGATTTTGTTCATAGCTATGAATCAGCGTGTGATGCTGTCTTATATCCCTCGCTTCTGAGTTGAGTGAAAGTGACTTGTTGGTTCAGTTTAAAATGATAATTTAGAGTCTTCTACAAAAAACTGCATTATTAAGTCTGTGTCTCCCCTCCAAAAATACTCCAACACATATCTGAGGCAACATAATTCCACTGAACCTTTTCTCCAGTTGAAAAGTCCAGGGCTCGACGAGCTTGGCCCGAGCTCATAAAGGGGGTATAAGCAGAGAGAGTTGGGGTCTGGAAGACTGCACAAGTAGAGACATAACATGATTACACAAAGACAGTCAACATTTTACTCTCATGTTGGTCCTTCTATGAACTAACAGCATCCATGACACTTACATGATTGATGATTCTCCTTCACAGGGGTTTGTGTGGCTGGAGGATTCATGAAGGTGGCATAGATCTGTGATGTCGGCATCAGGCTGCCCTGCTAAACAAAAACAGAGTATGAGCTCTGATATCATGTACCTTAACTTTAGAATGGTACACACAAGAGAAAACATAAATCATGTTCAAGTTCAGTGCAGCATAGTGCATTTGGTCAAAGTGAACTCTTTTTTTCCCCCTGTCAGCCATGAATGTGTCGTACCTTTGCACCTAAGAGGAAATCAGGTGCCTGGTGGTTTTTGTCCAAGCTGGGATCCGTGTGTAGAAAGAGCTGTTCGTCTTTGGCTGCTGTAAGGACAGACAAAAACTCAATTTTTAAATAAATAGTTTATGTTTTTAGTGCATCCTGTTGTGTATCAGATTTAATGATGTTGCATACCTAATGTGGATGTGGGATTCATTTGGGTGACGAGGCTTAGAGACGAGAAGGTTTTCTGTCAGAGTTGGAAGATGAGTTGGTTTTTAGAAATGAAATTTACATTTAGTAGTAAATATTTATTTTTCCCCAACTTCATTTTATATCTTTGCATTATTCTCTACCTCCTCCTTGATAGGAGCACAGATGGCTGGCCTGTTGTCATTCTGCGATTCCTCCCACACTCCCCAAATGTACTGCTTGTTCTCTGGGATCCTCATTCCCTTCGGAGTGCATCCCATCTTCCCCTGGTGAGTTCTCAGGCCATGGTAGGTAGTCTCTTTGGACCATCCGCAGTGGCAGACCTGCAGATGCTCCTCCGATGCAGAGTCTGTTTGAGACATGAAGGCGTCTGAATATCAGATGTTACGTCTGCACACATGATTACAAGGGGCTGAATTGAAACACAGTGGAATCGGTCAAAAGACTCACTCGACTTCATCGAACTGTTAAAGATGTCGATGAAAGGATCTTGTACTGTGATTGGAGCAGTTTGGTAACTAAATGCTGGTAAAAACTGAATCTGTTGGCTTTTAGGGATGCTCATTCCCTTCGGAGTGCATCCCATCTTCCCCTGGTGAGTTCTCAGGCCCTGGTAGGTAGTCGCTTTGGACCATCCGCAGTGGCAATTCTGGAGGCTCATGTTGAATATCTGTGGAGGGATGTGAGCTATTATGCATTTGTTTTATAATACAACATACTTTTGGAATTGACAACTACAAATAGATTTAGATGAATGGTGCTGGTGCTCTAATTTACCTTCTTTCGGGATATTCCTACAGAATAGGGTTGTCTTCAAGCTCCTGCAGGAAAAGTATGTTTTGAGAAAAATCTAAATCCAAATGTAAATATTTTAATAGTCATGTCAAGTAATGCCAATGTTAGCTGGTATATAAAATGTTGTCCTTTAACTCCTTTCCTTTCACTCATTTAATTCCACTTGGACGTGTGAGACAGCAATATGGCTCCCTCTAGAGGTGCTAAGTATGTAGTACAGCATGGGCATAAACCAAATGAGAAGTACACACAGCCAGACATGATCACCAAGGTTTAAAGACGAGAAGATTCTCAGTATTGATACTATCTATTATCTGGCATCATCACAGAAAACTATACCACAATGTATAAAAACTTTTTTCAGATTATTCAGAACAACTTTTTAAAACTATATTTGAAAGAAGTATAACAAGGCTGGTATATGATACACTGCATCAATACTTTAATTTGATTTCTTTTAATTTGATTGATTTATTTCCAGCATGTAGAAATAAGAACAAGACAGCAAAAAAAAAAAAAAAAGACAAAGCAAAACAAAAAAGATGAAGCAAAACAAACGAAGAGCAATTAAAAGCATAAGGTGATTTTTGAACAATTCAATTATAACGTGTTTGAAAGGGAGGTGGAAGAAGCTTTTGCTTATTTAATTCCAACCCTTTTCCCTAAGGACTATATATTAATTCCCATTTGCTTGGCACATCTATGCAAATTTGAGTAAATATTTTGAAAAACTAATGTTAAAAAACAAACATTTCCCACAAAACAAGAAAACCAGTGGATATTAAGCAGTCTAAGAATCTCTTCTATTTGTGTGTCTATGTGTGTGTGTGTGTGTGTATTAACCACAGCCATAATTATCTATATCTACGTATACACATACATACACACATATGTACAAATACACTTACAAAAAATATCTATTCCTGTTCTTCCTTTCTTTACTTTCCATGTACCTTGTGAATATCATGTGTAAGTATTGCTTTTTGAATTTTCTGATAATATACATGACCTCAGAATATATGTGATTTTGGATTCATGTAAGCTAAATCTGGAGTTTTAATCAGAATCGAGTCAAGAAGGAGTTCATAAGAAGGGGTGTGATGCTCATTTGAATCTTTCTTCCTGCACAGGTGCTGGATTTGATCCATATTTGGTGAGGAAATGAGTTTCATTGGCAGCATACACAAATAACAAAAGATGCAGGAGTAAGTTTAAGTACCAGATCATAGAATAGACTGTTCGGCCATACAGTATATACTTTTCATATTCAGTCTGCTAGTGAAACACAAACACTATAATTTAATATATAAGATGATTATTAGCTCTTCTCATTTTAGGAAAAACATTTTGAAGACATTTCTTTTCTGTTTTGTTTTAAGAAAAACAGATTCCAGTCATTTATGATTCTGCCATGTAACCTTTCAGTTTACAAAGATATCTATTTCACTTTGAAAACTCATGTGCTGTTTTGGTTATGTTTAATGTTGGGAACTAATGGCTCACACACCCAAAGCAGGAGTGCATCACCTCCATCACTTCTAACGTCTGTGTTTCCGGCCGTTTTCTGTTGGGACGCTTTGTTGCGTGTGTGAGAGGCTGATATACTGCATTTGCTTCATTGCGTCATCAGAAACGTCACACCTCGCTGTGTGTAGGTATATTTGCATGCTGCTCAGGTGTGGTCCAGAAATGTTTTGTGTGCTGTGGTTATTCAATCTTTATTTACTCACGTATTCATAGACAGTTTGTTGTTTCAACACAGTCCTGCACTCATCTTGTGTTTGTCTTTGTGGGCTCATTAAGTAACTCTGCACTTTAGTATAAATAATAAAGTTGCTATTTTAGCTTCCCTACTTTAAGTATGATGACTGGTTCTCTCTATGTTTTCTAATTCTTTTGAAATGTCTTGCTCCAGTATTTTCAGAGTCACATATGTCAAAATCCTGTAATATAGTTCGTAAAGGTCATTCCAAATGACAAACAGTTCGGTTAAAAAGCAGCAATACTTTTGCTTGTTTCCCTATATCCTCTTTTCCTTTTAAAATTCTGTCATCTATGTAACGTGTGTTTATAAATCTATAACGTGTGCGGCTGCACAGCAGTCAGGTATAGCTTCACACACTGAGTGAACTTAAAGAAAAGAGTAAAAAATTAAGACATCTACGACAAACTATTTAAACTATAGGCTTGATTTGTATTATGCTGACCGCAGAGAAGAACACAAAAGCAGAGGTGTGGTGGATGGTAAACCTGCTATTTTTCATGCCTTGCTGTTTCGTGTATTTTAGTTTATATATTCACTTTGTTAAAAAAATGTCCCATTCATACTGTCCTCTTACTGCTTTCTACTAGTAATACTCTGTTTAGCAACATTTTGCCGTACATTTTGTAGTAAGTAAAAAACATACATGAAATACATTTTCCTTGCACACAGAAATTCATCCTAAACTCATAAAAAACATAGCCTATGAAAAGGCAGCTAAAGAAATTCATATAGTTTAAATTTATGTCTAACAAATTCAGAGGTGCAGCAGCCTACCTTTCGCTCCCGTCACTCGATGCTTGGTTTCGCGATCTGAGTTTCATTTCTCCTCTCTCTACTCCTTTAGCTGATTCCTAAATGGTTTCAGTTTCCTTTCAGCGTGTCTTTTCCTTCGCTTCAAAATTTTGGTTTCTTTTACAAGTCACTGCATGCCAAATGTCTCTTTGTTTTTTGTTTTATCTCCAAGGAGTGAATTCAAACATTAGATCCTTCATCCTCCAAAAATATTACATTTACACTGCCAGATCCTATTCATCCCTTTCCCTGAAGAGATTAAAAATCCACATAAGATCAAATGTTCAGAAGTTAGGAGGATAAGAAGTAGGCTATAAATGAAGGGCAGGGTGGAGGAAGACATGTCCACAAAAACTTGTATATTGGACCTATTTAATACTGAAGTGAAGTTGCTCATCAAGATAAGGCAAGTTACAGGACATTTCCTTTATGACTGGCCCTACCTCTCCTCTGACCTGAACACTGACACTGAAATCTGACAAAGAGCAGTGCATGTAAACATGTGACAGAATCTGGATAAAAGCAAACACTGATCCCTGGTAAAAAAAAAAAAAAAAAAGGATTTACTGACTGAATGTTTCTCTTTGGAAACAATAGAAATAAATGCAAATATAACAAATAAC
>JBBBVT010000005.1:13892990-13908083 GCA_037177035.1 Craterocephalus eyresii | reverse complement strand
TATATTTTCATTGTTACGACCCTTCCTGTTTTTTTGTTTTCTTTTACATTAATAAACTTGCTTCTGTTGACAGTATCAGAAGCTACATGCTAACATTTTTTTCACTGGACTGGATCGGTAAAAATGAGAAACAAGATGACTTTGCAACTTCAACAGACTTTTTTTTAAAGAAATGAGCCAAACATGAATAAAGCAGTAAATCGACTTTTTTATTGTGCTGTTTTCTAACTGTCTGTCCTTACGGCGTTTTTAGTTTCATTTCAGGGGCGGACCGCAATCGCATTCTTTTTTTCCTCCTCTCATGATTCATCACTCGATGCTGACACGCTTCTGCTCAAAGTAAAAAAAGAAAAAAAAGACAGTCGAGTGAAACCTATAGCTGCGTATAAAATTGTTTTTTCACTAATGCTTCACATATATTCATGGCATGATTTAAATGATGACATCTGAAACTTGTGATGAACAACCGGATAAAACTATTTCCCCCTAACATGCCTAAACTCAGAGTCTGATGTTGCCTGTGGACCACAGACAGGAAATATTTGACAGTTTTGCATTTTAAACAAAACAATGGTGTATTAAAGGGGAAGCAGCCAAGGCAAAAAATGTATATGTATAAATACAACCTCAGGTGAGCAGCAACACATGATAAATGTGGCACAATGTCATATTATTTATCCATTAAACACCTGTGGCCCTTATATGGCACATATCCTATTCAAAACAATTCAAAGTGCTTTCCATAAAACATGTAAAGCATAAAAAAATAATATGACTGGACAATGTTTTCCAGCTTTTTCTCAAAACAAAACTGGATGTATTCAGAAAACGAGCTCAAAGGTGTATTTAGGATAGAAATGTCTCATTGCACAGTTTTATTGCATTTTACGTTGGCATAAAAACAGACAAGAATAAATGTCTAAAGATACAAAGAACATAGTAGGAAATTTATTACAGGGCAATTTGTTTGGTATGCTTTTAGGCATTTGATCATCAGTGTGAGCATCTCTGTGAAGACAGAAGTTTTAACAGTTAGCTGCTTGGCAGGTCAGTGTTATACAATGTCAAGGAGGAAAGACATCAGCATCGATCCAAGAGAAGCTGCTGTAGTTGCCCATCCATCTGGGAAAGGTTGTGGGGTAATTTTCAGACAATTCAGAGTCCATCATTGTACAGTGAAAAGATTACTCACAAAAATAATATTTTATGAAAATACCCCAGCAAACTGTCCCAAAGATCAGACCATGCATTGCTCCCAGAAATGTTAAATATCAGCTACAACTAAGTCTGTGGTTTGTGACAAAAAAAAATCCTTTGTGGGACAATTTGAATGTTGGGATCAATATGCAAAGATGTGTCTTCAAATAAGAAATGAAAGTGTAAAGTAAATTGAATTAGTCTAAACAAAAGAATGAAAACTTTAAGTATAAGACGGACAGGATTACAAGTTTTAGAAATCATGCATCAATGAATATTGGTTCTGAAGTCCAAATGTCAAATTCTGAGCTATTGTAGTATGAAAAGTTACTAAAATGAGAATTTAATATGACAAATCCAAGTTTTAACATCTCATATGGTCTTGCTGTTCATTTCTGTCTCAATCATCTGAAAAATACCCCTCCCTTATAAACATAGTAAGTTCTGTTTTTTTTCTACCAGACAGTAACAGAAATGGAGCACAGACTCTTCCACTCTTCCTCCAGATCCTCGTCAATACCATTCCCACAATAAATCACCAAAGGATCAGAGTTTTTTTTATCTTGCCTCAAATGTGGACTGAAATATGGGTAAATCTCATCCTTAAATAAACAGTTTGTGAATGAGTAAATGTGAGACTGAGCCGCCACATCGTAGAATGAGACGAGACCTTCCTCGTAGTCCACCAGCACACCAACTTTGAAAGGTTTCTCTTTCAGGGAAAGACGGATTGGTGGTGCTGTCATGGCAGCGTAATTCTCCTCTTCATAGTGGACCAGAACCCAGTAGCCATTATCTGGGCTCAGCGTGAGCTTTCCCTTGCGCTCGGCACTTCCTCTCGCCACTCCTAGGTCCCATCCAGTTTTCTTGTTGACCTCGACTTCCCAGTATGATTTCCCAGAGGTGAAGCTGTTGACCCCCAGGATGCTGCCGAAATGATCAAACCTCTCAAGGCCATCATCCACTTTCTGGTCCTCTCCTCCATCTTTCACTTCTTTCCCATTACCAGAAACAACAAGGCGCTGGTGGGCAGTGGTCCGATCCAGCTTCACATCCACTGATGGATCCGACAGGAAGAGTTATGACATTACACTTTTTTTTTTTAAATGATAATGTAATAAAAGTTCGTAAAATATGTCACCTACCTTTATACTTTGCAAGTCTCTCAAGTTCTGTGAATGAAGAACATTTTGGATCAACTGAGGCAACATTTCAGTCTTTAACTGTCACTGAGGTGAAGTCTTACCAATGGACGCCAGCTTCTCCAGTTCCTGATCAATTTTTTCCATCATCTCTGCCGTGGTGTTTTTCATGGTACCAAAAGACAGAGATGTGTCAAGCTCCACCGTTATCCAGTCCCTCATGTCATCCTGGACTGTAAGAGATGGATACCTCTGAGAAACAGAAAGAGGAAAGGATTGGTTAAGTGTTTGACGAACAAAACAAAATTGGGGAAAAAAGAATATTAGAGGAAAAATCTTGTCACTTGTAAGAAAAGGATGTGATCCTCCAGCGCAGAAATGTCCTCCAGTTCAGAAATCATCTTCTCCAGTTTGTTGATCTCAGCTTCCAGTTCGTCTTTCAGCTGTTTCGCTTCTTTTTCCAGCAGCTGTCTCCGGTCTTTCAGCGGCTGAAGCGCTTTCTCCTGGGCGGTCTCCAAAATGGCAAGAACAGCTCTGAACACGGCCTCAATGTCCCACCACTCATTTTCCAGGTGGTCCTGAAAAGGGTGAAAATTATTACAGTCTACTTGATGTGACAGTGAGGGTACTGTCACTATGCCTTTGACTGATGGCAACCGGGCTATCCCTTTGGGTGATTGGTCTGTGTCCATGACTTTCACCTGGGTTGTGGGTTCAGTCCCTGCCTTGGCCCTCCTTCATCCTGCCACATCCTGGCAATGTTGTCAGGATGCCACTTTTAATGGGTCTGAGGTGTTTTATTTTTTTGTATCCAAATTTACATTTTTTCCATGCAGTTGTCTCTTGGCCAGCATGGTGGATGAAATGCAGCAGCTATAGGAGGTGGAGCTGCAGCTTAGGGCAGACAATGAGCGACTCCGTCAGGAGAGGGCTGATTAACCGGATGGTTCAGGTGGGGCTGCTTCCACTTCATCCATCCTAGCTAGTCAGGCCCCGTCTATTGCTGCTGCTATCAATGGACGATTGGTCATCATACAAAGAGACTATAAGAGTTCAATGGCAAGGCTGTTGTTGGGTTGGGTGAATGGGTAAAGGTGCCGCAGACTTGGGTTCGTGCCCGCCATCTTTCTACCGCTGATGAGGCACTTTTCATTTTTGATCATTTGGGGGGAGATGTAAAGGAAGAGATCAAGTTTTGCTCCAGTGCAAAACGAGGGGACCCTCTACCGGTTCTCGCCATCTTACAGAAGCTGTGTTGAGTTTTACGTGACATTAAAGCAAGCTTCCTTTTCTGGGCACCATTTTAAGGGAGACTTTGCAGGAGTTTTCCTTTGCCCTTAGGGCAGATGCAGCATTCTGCACCAGACGGGATGCCCAATGCCGACGGTCTTCTTCACGGCCAATTTACTGAGAATGCTCTTGACACTTCTCTTTGACAGGACCTCAAGCAATTTGTTCACCACAAACCAACTGCCACCCTCTTGGAGCTTCGTGCTTAGGCAATGACATGGCAGATGGAGGGTCTCCCTGAAGGCGCTAGGGGGCACAGTTTTTCTTTACCATCAGTTAATGAACTTCAGTTTGGAGTGCAAGGTTGCTTTCAGCCTACCCCTATTGTCCCTAAATAGGATGCTGGGTTTAGCGAGTTACTGGATCTGTTGAAACATCATTGGGAGCAGCTCCATGAACTTATCCAAACTTGAAGCCTGGCCATTTTGCTAGCGTGATTTTATGGTGAGCGTGTTCTGCTCTCCTTCACCTCACTGGTTTTTCTATTAGTGGACCTAGTGCATGATTATTTTTGTTTTCGTTAATTTCTCATTTTTGTTAGATGAAAGGTTTATGTCTTTACAATAAGATGTCTCTGGCTTGTGGTATTTAAAAGAACTGTGACCCTCATATAACTTTAACATAAACAGTCATATAATTTTACAAGACTTTTCTGAAAGTCAAGTTTTAGCGTGGCCAGCATGTCCACACTACAACCAATGCTTAATGATGGATTTTGCCTGAAACTATCAGGCATTTTCATGCAGTGAGACATCTTATAGACAGCAATGAAAGTGATGTGATCAGATTAATATGACTACAACACAAGCTAAAATTTGATGGTCTTGTGTCTTTCCTGAATTTGGTCTAATTATCAAATTAGATTTTTTATTTTTTTTTTGCAATTTATCCATTCTTTGCTTTTGGGTTCACAATACACCCAGACTACATGCTTAAGTGTTTTTGGTTACCTTACAAGTCTTTAGATCAGCATGGATCTCATCCAATTTTGTTTTTCTTGTCTTTATTTCCTGTTGTAACTCTTTCTTGGTGTTTTCAATTTGAGCCTGCAGAGAACAAAGAACATAGTATGTCCATTCACAGAATTAAAACAGGCTCTTTTTTAATTAGAGTGGCAATAGCATAGAAGAGCTCTTTATTGCAGGTGTTTCCACAGCTTAATGAATTCAACACACCTTCTTTTTTTGCCATTCGTCTTCAGCTGAGACAACTTCGTCCTGGCCTTCTTCCACACATCGGATACAGATACACTTCTGCTGCTTCCTGCTGTACAACTCAAAGGTACGTCCATGTATCAGACAGGCTCTTGAGTCCAAGTTCTCTACAGGCTCCACCAACTTGTGGCCCTTCAGCCTTTCCACTGAATAATGAGTCTGCAGGTGGACTGAACAATACGAGGCCAGGCACACGAGGCAGGACTTCTCTGCCTTCCGTTTTGGTCCCATGCAGCTATCACAAGCCACTTCTCCAGGACCCCCAACAAAAACTGCGGCTTTTAGCTCCTGAGTGACGTCTCTGAGCACAATGTTCACATCAGGGGTTTTGTTGACAAAGTTTTTACAAATGGGACATGTATTGGACACGAATTGGAGGTGGCAATCTAGGCATGACTTGCAGAAGGAATGACCACAAGCTGTAGTAACGGGGTCATTATATGCATCCATGCAAATGGCGCAGGTTAAATGCTTCTCCAATAAGCAGGGCTTGCTGGGCGAACTGGAGGCCATATCTGCTTAAACACAGCACAAGATGATTATGTTAGAAAATACTAGAGTTAAGCTTCAGTTTCTTTGTTTGGACCATTCAGGAGACATTGTTGTTTAATTACTTTTCACATTGGAAATGCAATTTGTAGAGCCATTGGGGTTTACAGCTGATAGTGCCATTCACAGGGATGTGCCCTGTATGGATTTATGATGGGTAGCTACTCCTAACACAAGACCAAATATTAGTAGACACAAAGATTTGAGCGTCTCTTAAAAACATTTTTTCTTTTTTTTTTGCTGCTGAAGGGGATCAAACAGGTAAATAAAACAAACATTTATATAACATTTGGGGCCAGAATTTTTGCTTTTTTCATATTTTACCATTTGAAAATATGAGAGAAAAGAAATCTGAAAAATGACCGGGCTTTGATTTCATTTTCTTTAGGTTCATTTTATTCATTTATGTTGATTATTTTGATTAAGACAAAAAATATCATACTCTGGACACACACTAAAATTTATACTAATATCCAAATATATAGAATATAAAAAATGAAAATAAGAAGGCATAAAAATTAAGGAAACTGTTTTGATTTAATGTGATTCTACTTATTATTTTTTAAATATTATTCATTCATATGACCTTAGGATTTCAGTTTTTTTTTTCCTGCAATCAATCTTTAATTCTTTTAGATTCTGGCTCTGATTTACACTGTTCTTCTGATGAAGGCTTTAACCAAGGAAATCTAAAAGACATTTATTTTGTTGTTATAAAAATCTTGTAAACCAAAAAATTTGCCCCCAAAGTTTTCTTTTTCTTAAATTTAAAAAAGCAATTCGATTTCAATTTGAAATTAGCATGATTTTGAGCGATAATCGCATTTCTGTACATCACCAAACTATTTCCTGGTGCTGATTTTCTTATTTTTCACTGTGAAACTGAGCAAAACAAAACCTAAATGCTGAAAAACAAGTCATTCACATGGGTACCCAAATCTTTGCTTGTGGATTCAGTTTTTTACCTCTCCATTCCTTGCACACAACTATCTCTAAAACAATAACAATTAAATGAACTCTCCAATATTCAGCACTTCTTATCTGTCAGTAGTCTGTGATGTGCTGAGTCAGCAAAGTGACTGTGAGAGGAAAGAGTGTGAAAAATCCACCACTGAAGGGAAACGTGTCACACAGATGAAAACAAAGAGTTGTATAGACATTGGCATTTAAATCAAAAGGTTCTCCTTTGGGCTGCAAGTACTCAGATTTTGGGTGTTTTCTGAAATTCCTGTTTAGCCAGAAGTGTGTTTGGTGAGCAATGAAATACAATTTCAACTGTATGAATCTAAAGCATCTATTTCTGCTGTGATAAGACGCTCTCTCTCTGAGGTTATAATGCTGGATAGATAACCCGGTGTGATTCTACGCTAACAAGACCAGAAGAATGGAAACAAACTCTTCCTTGAATTATTTAAACAGCAAAACGTTAAAAGACTTACAGTAATCACATGTCTAAAACCGTTTGCTTCACATTGTGATGGAAATAATAACCTGCAGCCAAGAGTGCTGAACAGTAGGACTATAGTCATCATTTCTCTTTAATCCATATATACAGAAGAAAACATGAAAAGGCTGTTTAATTTTACCTTCAGGTTACTGAGATGCTCCCCTCGGTTTCAGCTTCCTTCTTCTCTTTACACCTACCTAGTGTGTGTGCATGTTTATGTCCTTCCTCTTGGACCTCCTCCCTGTTTTAAGTTTCATTTCTGTTCAAAAGTCCAGCCAGGCCCCTCCTTTATTCAAAGAGGGAAGCTGGTACACAAATAAGCAGCCAAATGATGTGTTTGCTCGCTGCGGGGCATTGCGTGTTGAGCAACAGATCAAACACTCAGCTCGCCAACAGGTTGAGACAAAGCAAACTATGAGGTTTTATAAGTTCAGACTTTAGTGCTTAGCATGAAGAGTGTTTGGTAAAGTCAGAGCAGAAATATTCTGTCACTTTCACTTTCCATTTCTCATACAAAAGCATCATTTAGGACAAAAAGCAAAACACGAAAGTGATGTTTTCAGAGTTTTTACAGATTTTTTTTCACTTAACCCTTCAGTGGCTGGCTTTGGTACTTTATATTCACCCATATAAATAAAACACAACACTGGAATAACCATCAAAATCACATAATCATTACCATTTAGACACGAGTTACAGTCATACAGATTCAGCTTTACTTCCTGGACCTTATAATCAAACATTAACAAGGAAACATTCATTCATTCATTTTTTGTGCCGTTTAACCTTATTAATGGATGTGGGAAGCTGGAGCCTATCCCAGCAATTATCAGGTGAAAGATAATGCTAATATTGAAAGAGAGATTTAAACTTTTTTTCTTTTTAATAGTAAAGAGTTTCAATAACAGTTCAAAAGCTGTACTAAATTATCTACTAGATGCTGTGGCCAGTGGCTTCCCCAGAACCTGAAACGCAACATTGTAAACACAAAATCCAAACTGATTTGCAGTATATAAATAAAGACGAAATAGTAGAAACTGTGAACTGAAACTACAACTCCATCGTCCCACACAAACCACAAAACCATTGTGCCCTCAGAAATACACAAAACAACAGATTCAAGCCTATTTTATGGTTTGACATAATTTAACTGGAATAAAAAGCATATTTTGTTCAAATCTGTATGTTCAGATTTCTGCAAATATACACTGGAATTTTTGCCACTGTAGGAAAAAGAAGGATGAAAAAAAAATGCTTCAGATGATTCATCGTCATGTTCTTGTAGTGATGAAACTCTGCAGAAATGAGAAAGTTGGATGATGAGTTTAGTGTTTCACACAAATTATAACTTTCTGTAATTAGCTGACTTTCCACCCAGATACGAACCTGTAAGAAAAGCAGGTTGTCTTCAGTCTGAGACAAGAGCTCCAGCTCGGCGCTCCTCCCCTGCAGCTCGGTGATTTCTGCCTCCAGCTGCATGATGAGCTCTTTGCTTTGCGCCCAGGCAGCTTTGGGGTTTTCTCCTTGGAGGTCCACAGATAGCCTGACTTTCTCCACCTCACTGAGTCTGACTTCAATCTCCTGCTGAAGTTGTGTCCGCTTGCGTTTTAATTTGACCTGTGGGAAAAAAGTATCACCTTAGCTCCGATTTTGAGACGTTTGATCCACATTCATAAATGTTTCCTCTTCATAGATATTCTTGAATTGGCATCCATGCAAATGACTGTGTAACTATTTGATGCCATAAAAGCAGTTTTGAAGAATTTGACTCATGTCTGTGGTTTTTCCTGCTCAATTAAAGCCATATGTCCTCTCAAAAGTTATAAGTTAGTCACAGAGAAAATACCAATGCTTTTCCTTCCCAGAACCTCCTTTTTTCCCCATTTTTTTCTCCGGCACGGCCCAACACCATGCGAAAGCAGAAGCTGCTGCCTTCACGCTTTCACACAATAAACAAATGTATCAAAAGGCGGTGATAAAATAAACTTTTCTGCAAGTTCTACATAAAATCACAATATAACATCAGTATGAATTAAAGTTTTCTTTTTTAAGAGGGACGCTCCTCACCTTTATCTTTGCGGCTTCCTTACAGATGGAAATAATGTGGTGTCCCCTGTGCTCTGTCCGGGCACACTGTGAACAAATACACGACTGATCCGTCCTGCAGAACCTCTCCAGCTTCCTCCCATGCAGCCTGCACACTGAGTCCTCCAGGTTCTTTGCAACATCAACCAGAGGGTGGCGCCCAAGTTCTTCGTCCTGGTAGTGAGGCTCCAGATGGGCTGTGCAGTAGGAAGCCAGGCACACCACACAGGATTTGACAGCTGGACGCTTTGCAGAGCAGAAATCACAAGGAACCTCGCCGCTTTTTAAAGGCTTGGTTGCATCCTGAGGCGCTGCTGTTTGGTCTGTTCTGAGCGGCGGCCTCTTGGGGAAGAGTGTCTTGCAGAGGGGACACTGGCAGGCTCCGTGAATCCTCCAGTATTCTCCTATGCATCCTAAGCAGAAGCTGTGTCCACAGGGGAGGGGAGCAGGGCTGGTGAAGTCATCCAGGCAGATGCAGCAACCAGGAGACTCCGACATCAGCTGCAAGCGTAACGGCCCTCCTTTTTTGTGTTTTGTTTTACCTGCAGCTGCCTTGGCTCAGGTTCTTGTTATAATCCAATGTCTGTTTGGCTTGATTTGGTCTTAGGGCACAAAAAAGTCTGGAATTAGAACACATTCAGCATTATTTCAGCTGCCAAATTTTTGGATAAAGGAATAAGGGGAAAACAGCTGTATATATTTAACCTAAATAATGTTTTTATTACCAGGTTTCAAGCAGAGTTGTCGCTCTGAATTGTCATTTTTCAAATTAAGTGACAGAGGCACTCGCGTGAAATCAGCTCTGGTTGAACTAGAGAACCGAGCCTCTGGTAGGAACGTAGTTTCATTCTAACTGTTCAGCTTTCATTCAATGTTTGTTTTGTTTTTTGTCATTTCAGCTAAATAAAATCATTGCTGCTCTGTGACATCTTCAACAGTGTTTCTGTGGTTTGTGACACCACTGTCAAACTTACTCGGTAGTTGGTGTTTCATTTGTAAACAAGTCTGGTCTGGAGCTTCTGCTATGCCTTTAATAAAACTGCTTCGTCATCGTGAGAGAAGCGTTCCTAAATCTACAAATTTATTTCTAAATGAATTAGGTTTGTGGGAAATAAAGATGTAAATAAAGCTGTCATCAATCCTGAAAAGCAGCTAAGCTGAGGTTAGTAGAACATGTTCATGATATACAGTATATGCAGGCAAATTCAAACACATCAGACTGGACTAGTGTACCATCACTATCAACACAACTACAGTAGTATCAAACAAACAAAAGAACAAAACTGTTCAAAAAGTCATATAAAAATATTAAACTCAGCTAATTCATACTGAACTTTTACTGTAAATAAGGAAAGGCATTTCATAAATATTGAAGTTAGGAAACATGGCCGATGGAGAGAAATTTTTTTCTTTACTATCCAATTGAATCAGATAGATTTGAAAAATGAATTTTGAGAGCAAAAGTAAAGAAGTGAGAATCAAAAATGTTTTTGTAGAGATTGAAACAAAATAGGTTACAATCAAAAAATATATATTTGAGAGAGCATATTGTTCAACTTCAATCAAAACTAATATTTTCAATCAAAACTAATCCTCTTCCGCTTATGCAGGGTCGGGTCGCGCGGGCAGCTGCCGAAGCAGGGAAGCCCAGACTCCCTCTCCCCGGCCACATCAGCCAGCTCATCCCGGGGATCCCGAGGCGTTCCCAGGCCAGCCGAGAGATATAATCCCTCCAGCGGGTCCTGGGCCTACACAGAGGTCTCCTCCCAGTGGGACGTGCCCAGAATACCTCTTGACCATTTAGCATAAAAATAAGTCCTCTTCTCTTTCGAGTTAAAAACACTTGGTTACAAGTTGTAAAGTTTAGTTTGCAAATCACTTCTCTTTGCTTGCAAATTCTAAAGTTTTGGTTGTGAATCTAACTGGACTTGATGGGCGGGGCCTGCGCTGGTGAATGGGAGCAGAGTTTCTATTGGCTGGTCTATTGGTTTCAACATAGCGATATGGATGAATGTTCAGTTTGCATGGCCCACGGGAGGCTGAGGTGGGAAATAAACCCTGCTATAGCGTAGTTTGACAGTTGAGTTGGTGAACATAATTATTTATTTATCGATTATTATCATCCTGAAAATGAAGCTGGGAAGGAAGTGGAACAATCAGGACATTTATAAATTAATTAAACCTTCGATGATTCACATTACAACCACCATTGTGACACAGATCAGATCAGTGGGACGGTAGCCTGGATGAACACCATAGACAGAAATTGGACGTAGAAATTGGACGTTTGTGACTGAAAGCGACCATCAGCTGAGCGACGCGACAAATCCCAGAAAAGCAGTCTGAGAGTTGAGGGACAAATGGGTGAAATGCACAAGGTGTAGCCAGGTGAACCAACCAATAGGAACGCTGCTCCCATTCACCAGCGCAGGCCCCGCCCATCAAATGCTGTTAGATTCGCAACCAAAACTTGAGAATTTGCAAGCAAGAGGACTGATTTGCAAACAAAACTTTCTGACTTGTAACTAAATGTTTTTAACTTGAAAGAGAAGAGGACTTATTTTTATACTAAATGGTTGTAATTTCCGACTTACAAACATTAGTTTTGATTGAAAATATGAATTAACTTATTTTGTTTCTATCTTTACAAAAAAATATTCTCACTTCTTTTCTTTTCCTCTCAAAATTAATTTCTTTGTTTCAAATGTATTGTATTTGATTGGATAATAAAAAAAAAAATTCTCTCCTTTGGGTCAGTTAAACAGAAAACACAACTCAGCTGAGTACTCTGTTATAAGTTCTGATAAGTTTAAGTATCTGCTAAGTTGGTTGCTACCTTTGTCATGTGATGCAGAGTTTGCTACTACAGTAAAACACATTTTGTAGATCCCTGTTTTGACATGTCGACCTGGATGTTATGAGTGTAAATGGCACATGGACTACAAACATGTTTGTTCAATCCCAGCGCAGACCTTGACACCTCAGGTCAACTGGAAATGTGCCTCAGTTATCACAATAATCCTTATTGAAATGTATTTTAAATTCAGTTTGATCAGAACATTTTCTTACAGGTGAACTAAAACCAGAATGGACAGTGAATTTCTCACTGTTGGAAACAACAAATTTAAACAATGATAAGCAGTCAGCTGGAATCAAACACAAGATCCATGACACACATAAAACATACAGTGTACACGATAATTAAAATGGAAACACAAAACTCAACATACCTGTTGTTAACGCAGTGCAGCCAGCCTTCCCAGAGGCTGTAAGAGTGAGTTACTCCCTTATCTGTTAGTCTTTCCTTCAGGTAAAGACACACCTGTAAGAGCAGTGAAGGAGAGGACGGCCCTCTTGGACTCTGTAATTGTACAAATGATAAATCAAGGGGCGGCTCTACCTCACAAGCACCAAAAAAGGGCAACGGGTAACATGGGGTTGTAATTCATGAAGTTTATTTCCGTAAAACATGCACAGACACACTTTTCATTCCAGTAAGTAGTCAACATAACAGGAAAAAATCTCCTGAATACGAAAATGAAAATGAAAGCAATTTTTGTCCCCACAGCAAAGTAGAATAATTAATATATGTTGTATGGTAACTGAATGTAGAATATCCTCTCCACAAGATTTTACTGGAGTACTTTTGACTTAGTTTTGAGTGCCAGAAAGCGCTTGGAGTGCTTGTAGTTTAACTTTGTGTGAGGCAAGTTAAAGCTACTCAGAACAGGGATGGTTCAGTATAAATATCTACAATAGCAATCTGTGTAAGTTTCTTTTTTAGGTTTTAAATGTTTCAAATAGTAATGGTGCATTCCAGTTGTCTCGGAATTCCGAGCGGACGTCAGTTGGTGATATCATTCCGAGGTAAACTGCATTCCAGTTGCACAAACTTGGAAAAAATGGATCCCTCCAGCAAACCTGTGTGTGCTGTTGTTCAAGAACAACTTTTAATATAATGCTTTCAGTCACAATGATTCCTGTCCTGTGGAAGACGGTGAATGTGTGTTTGTACGATTATACCGCACTCACAGCCAAAAAGCATGTAATAAATGTAAAATTATTCTAATTAACTTGTCAATTTTTCAAGGAAAACCTGATGAACTACGATATTTATGCAACACTTCACATTTTCAAAAATGTTATAATCAGCAGCTAGTACTGCTGCTGCTATAAGGTGCTATTTACATTTAAAAAGTAAAAGAAACCGAAAATGTGAAGCGAGAAAACAAACAAGGGACGCAAACTGGGCGCGGACATATTGAAATTTGGGATCTCGGGGTCTTCTGCAATTTACGAGCTCGCAGCTCGGAAAAACGAGCTCACGTCACATCCGGCCAAATTATCTCGGAAAAACGAGTTCCGAGGACAACTGGAACGCACAATAAAAACTTGTCTTTTCTGTTTCTGTTTGGGTCGAAAGTTACGCAGTGTCCCTTTAATCGATTATTAAACCTACAACAATCTTATATTGTTGTCAGTTATTTAGTTTTTTAGTTATTTAGTTTAGCTTGCTACAAAAGTGGTGAAAGATTCTTGATCTTATGTAGTGGTGATGACCAAAGTGCCGGGTTTCTTTGCTGTGCTGTACATGTAAAAGTATGGGAAAAGTTTTCCTGTGAAACGCTCTCTGAATGTGTAGATGTGCAGCTTTTCGTCCACATCATAGAAGGACACTCGGCCTTCCTCGTAGTCCAAATAAACCCCCACATGTCTGGGCCTGGGAGAAAGGTGGAGAACTTTGCAGGGTGAAAGGTTAACTCGATAATCAAAGCCCATCTTTCCTATGGAAAAGAATCCGTTTTCTTTTTTCACGATGACCTCCTCTGTTTTGTCGACTGTTTTCATGGCAACACCAACATCCCAGTCATTTCTCCAGCCGACCTGGACTTCCCAGTAGTGTCGACCAGAGATGTAGCTTTCTTTCCCAAAAGTCATGTGTGACTTAAACCTCTGGGAATTATCAGACAAAGCAGATAAGCTTGGGGTTTTAATGTGTTTCAGACGAGTCCCTGAGTCAGTCACCATTAGGAAGAGGCCGGCAGTGGACGGGTCAAAGGTGACTGCTTCTAAAAAAAAAGGGGTTTGTTTAGTTCAAGCTGTTTAAGCATAGGAACATAAAGCAATGAAATTAATCTATGATCTCACCTTTGTAACGTCTCATTCTTTTCAGCTCTACAAGTAAAGAAAACACAACAGCACAGTTATTGTAAACTCCTAACAAAAAATAGATAACATGAGTAAAAACCAATGCAGCTGATATTTTACCCTTTTTTGTGAGACTCCTCAGTTGTTGTTGGGAAATGTGCATAAAATTTAGTCATTGCACTCCTTGCTGACTCCATGCACAAGTCTGAGCATAATTTGACTTTGGACCAGTCCTCTGTGTCTGAGGTGGTGTTCAGAGCCTGAAAGTCACGATAAACTTTATCCATTTTAAACCCAACCATGGTACATGTGAATGTTTCTATTGGACATGTGATGTGGGGAAGCGAGGTAAGAATGCAACAGGGATGGCAACAAATCTGAAAAAATTGCATCTTCTGGGAGGGAATGTGGTAAGATTGAACTTATACTCCCTATGCCCTGCTCACTACTCATTGAATGCCTACCATTGATGAAAATGCATTAATTGAAACGGCAGAAATCCTTCGCTCCATGCATTATGCGGCTATCAATTACCTGAGAGGTCTTACTAAGTTACTGACGCAGTTAACTTTAGTAGGTGAAAGCTCTACAGATAAGCTTGTCAAATCAATGTTAACTTGCTAGTTTTCCTAAAAGTGAAGTTTTAAAGTGAAATTGAATCTTCTTTCTACAGAAATAAGTGTCATGTGTGCCATGAGTCAAATAGTGACCTTTCATCCAGGAGAATGGGCTTCAAGTATTTTTCTTTGTTGTGTTTTTGCTACGTCTGGAGAGTTTGGGTATAAAAACTATTTAAATTGATTCAGTTGACAAACTTATATTGTGCCTCTTTAGAATGCATGTAACGCTCCGTTGGTTTGCCCAACGTTTTAGCAGTCATTATTTTCATATAATGACGGGAAAATGTATGGAATGCGGGTCATTAATGGGAAATAATGGACCTTAAGGGCAAAGTCCACCCCGACAAACTACGTATGTCATAGTTTGTTGGGTAACACTACAGGCAGTGGCAAACATTATG
>JBBBVT010000005.1:13830936-13845808 GCA_037177035.1 Craterocephalus eyresii | reverse complement strand
ACAGCTGGGATAGGCTCCAGCACACCCGCGACCCACTTGGATTAAGCGGTTCAGAAAATGGATGGATGGATGGATAATATAATATAATATAATATAATATAATATAATATAATATAATTACTATGTTCATCTTAAAATGATTTGTCCCAAATATAAAATGTGTTTTAATATTTACTGTTGTAAAGATGTAGCACTCCTTGGCCATTTTGTCTCACACCCTTCACTCGAAATCCAGAAGCTATTTTCTGTTACAGTAAATGTAATTGTTTTCCGCTTCACATTTTCATGTCAACAATCATGGACCCTACCTCCATTCTGTCCTTGTAACCTGCCTCTTACTGTACACCGTCCAACCACATTCTCTTTTCATGTCTACGCACCACTTGTTTTGCTTAAATTTGCTCCTCATTCAGCTGTACTTTGTTCAGGTAGTAACAGGAAAATGACATCACACACCATGTATGTCATGAATTAGAGTAAAATGTAGTGACAGCAAATTTTCAACTCTTTACTATAGTTCAAACAATAACTAAGCCATTTTCATATACTTTAGAGTTCTCTGAGACTTCGTATATTTTAGGTGTTCAGCATTAGAATTCCAAACTACCTAAAAACGAAATAAGAATGTTAAAATATGTTTCTTACAACACAACTGAAACATTCACACATACTATAATTCACAGGAAGGTTCCATCGCTACAACTTCTTTGAAGGTAATTTTCGGTGGTTTTGGCATCATGGAAGGAGGTAAATCTGTTTGGATACATCATTGCTCGCTCCATCGCCGGGCAGCAAAAACGTTTCCCCGTGCCATGTTGTGAACAGGAGCGGACAGAAGACAGCCGCACACATCAACCTTCTCTTCCTTCCATGCAACATATAACTATACATGTAGGCGTTTTATTTTTAGCCAAAGAATCATTGAGGAGCTTTTTCTGTATGGCTGTGGGGGTTTTGTAGTATCCTGTAGCTTCGGCTGATGAAAAGCTACAACACTGCAGTGCTTCATTCACAGGCAGCACTCAATTTGTGAGCTGCTCTTTTCCCTCTGATCTTGCCTGTTGCAGCATGTTTGCTCTCCGCCTCTCTCTCCCTGCGTGTGTGTGTGTGTGTTCGTATTTGTGTGTGTGCAGTCCTTGAATGAGGATTGTGAATCACCTCCAGTCAATTCTTTCACGATAATATCTACATTAAACCCGTATGAGGTAATACCCTTTCATGCATCACATGGCTTTTGTCCTTCTGATGATTTGTGTCTGTATTTCAGTGTAATTGCCACAGAAGCGCATGTTTATTTAGGCCAATGCAGGATTTTCTGAAAACCATATTCTGTGGAAAGAGTCGGGCGCAGAGAAGCGGTCGACAGCAGCATTATCTACTCTGCCGTCAGATTGGATCTGGTCTCATCTGATGCCATGTGATCTAATGTTATGTCGCGCCACATATCTTAATGACACCCATGCAAAACAAAATGCATTGAGTGTTTTTAATGAGTTTGTGAAGTATTTTGAGTGAAACATGACAAGGTTAAATAAACAGGAGGTCTAAATTTAATGTTTAAATTGTCAAATGCCAATTTATCCAGATTATGTGATATCCTTTTCCAAAAATATCTTCAGGTCACACTAAATATCACATATTTGTTTTACAATCTTTCTTTGTTTTCCTTGCATTGTAGTTGTGTACAGATAAAAACTTTGCAAATTTATAGAGTTTTTTGTATATACACATCATACACTCTTGGGTATAGTTTGACTGTTCCACAGTTCAAGTGCAGCCACCGAAAAGGCAGTCACCCCCGGATCTGAGCCAAGTTTTCCGAGATTCAGAAACTCCAGGAGGAGCTGGGTTGAAAGTCTCAGAGCTTTAATGGAAACATGGTGTCACAGCTCTGATAAATATGATGAAGAAAGCCATTTAAGGTTTAACTCTTTCGAGCCCAGCCCAGGAAAAAATGGGTTGGGCAATTTTTTAAAATCTGAAGTCTTTCTTTGGCCTTAATCTACCATTTATTACCACATGATGTGTCTGGTGCAGTCCTCTGCTTCCTAATGTCCATTAAGAAGCAGCAGACAAGTGTTATATTGTCAGCAGCAGGGTTTTGAGCAAAGTTTTTACCTAAAAGTGGTGCAAAATCAATGTCTCAAATTGATCAAATGTATCAAATATATAAAATGTTTGGCTTTAGAGGTTTAAAAACAGCCAATAAAACCTTGAACTGGATTTAAAAACAGGAAGTTGTGACCAGCAAGCACAGGGGTGATGAGGTCATGTCATGACTGATGACTGATCGAAGCCATGATATAGAGAGCTGCAATAATTCAACTGGGACGTTACGAGCAAATAAATACACTCACATCCTAACCACAGGACAATGCCAAGGTATGTAGAGCACAGCGAGCCTACAGCATGTCCACTATGCAGGCAGATGGGCTACAGAAGGTCATACCAGGTGCATCTCCAGTCAGCAAACAGGAAACTGACTCACGAGAATCGGATGGCAGAAGATTGAAAAAGGTTGCCTGGTCTAATTGGTCCCAGTTTCAGTCAGCATATTCAGATGGTAGGGTCAAAATTTGGAGAAATCAACATGAAAGCATGGATCCTGCCTGGTATCAAAGATTTAGTGTCACTGTGTGGAGGACATTTACATGAGAAACTTTAGGCCCTTCAGTACCGACATGACACAGTTTAAAGGGGAAGTTCGGTATTTTTCAACCTGTACCTATGTTGTAACATGCTATACGATCATTTACCTACCCAGACAGTTGTGGTGCAACTCGAACTCCATCAGAAAATATTTTATATCCACACGCGAGCGGCATACGTCTATATAATTGGAGCGGTCGGGGCAAGAGACGCTGGGCCTCTCAGTCCAATATTCCACCTTTGGGATGTGGTGGAACGGGAGATTCTCATCATGTCATGGATGCAGCATCTCTGTGATGCTGTCATGTTAATATGGAGCAGAACCTCTGAGGAATGTTTCTTACGCCTTGTATCTCTGACGCAGAGAATTAAGGCAGCTCTGAAGGCAAATGTGGTCCAACCTGGTACTAGCAAGGTGTAGTTAATAATGCAGATAAGTGTATGTCATTTATTACTCTGATCACCACAACCTGCTACATTTTGGGTGTTTATTATGTGTATTATTGAAAATACCATTTTCTGGTTTGCATTTCAAGTAGAGAGGAGTGTAGGATTTTCTGTCCTAAAACACTGATGTACTGTTGTACCAAAAGACATATGAGTAAGTGTAATTCATTTCTACCAAGACAGTACAATATTATGTTGTATAATTCTTTTCATTCAAACAGATTTGTATCTGTTTTGACATTTTGCTTTGTTTGTTTAACACATTCATATTAAACCGATATGTTCTGTGTTCCTGATGTGTAATTTAAAAAATTTGTGTCAAGGGGATATGCAAAGACATGGCGTCCTATTTACCCTGTGGATAATTGAGTGCTCCATATGCCTATATTCCAAGTCTGTAATGAGCAAAGCATGTTATATGGTGTCATTCACAAGCCTGTATGAACTGGAACAGCACCCAAAGGGGACCAGATTGAAAATAGCTTGATAGGTACAGATTGAAAGGTATCCAGGAAGATGGATTCCCTTTAAGAATCCGAGATTACTTCTGGAGTTCTAGATTTGAATAAATTCACTGTATTAGTTCAACGCATTGATAAAAAGGTTGTATTTTCACAAATGGACATAAGTCCCTTCATCTCTTAAAACATGACAAACCTGAAACAAGCCAAAGAGACCAAGTGGATAGATTAAAGCAATATGCAGCAAATTTTATTCAGTGCAGAAAACACAACACAGAGGATGTTTTTGTGCATTCTCACCTCAGCCATCATTTCTGAAAGTCAAACAACACTTTGTAGATTGAAATGTCAAAATACACAGAGAGAACTCGTAGTCTAAAACATACAAATATGGATTTTACATGCTTTCACTTCAGAAACAACAGTTGGATAGTTTACAACAACATAGGCATAAGTTACAAAATGTCATTTAATAAAGCAGAAATAAATTATTATTCATGGTAGAAGAAGTAATGAGGCAGTAAGATATTGTTCTGTGGGACGGGGCCCTGTAGAGCTTCCTGATTGGCAGATGCCTCCCTGAAAGGACAGTGGTCACTGACCGGCCACACAGTGAAGGGTAAGCCAACGCCTCAATGCCAAATTGTGAACTCACAATCATCTCAAAGAAGAGCTAAAATTCTACTCAAGATGTATGGTTTTTTTTTCTTCACAACTGCAGTCAAACAGCCTACAATTTACTAGAGAGATGATTTCCGTAGCGCGGAGAATGATTTATTCGCCTGGGTTGCTTCACTTCTAGTTCACAGCACTACAGACAACACAAATAAAGGATGTGCAAGAAGAGGTTATCTAAATATGAGTGTTTTTTGTTCTTTAAAGTATGGCTTTGATGTCGTTTCTGGGCTGTAAAGCTGTGGCCTAATATCCACTGTCGATTCACCATACCGATTACTTCTCTCTATCAAGTACGTCGTATTCTTGTCGAGCATAATAGGAAGTGGATGAAGATCAGGATATGCAAGCAAAGGAGAATACTAACCTAGCTATGGCGGATTTAGGAAGATGCGGTACAGACACAGTAGGGCGTGAACGATATGTACAAAAGCCTTGGCTGCTGTTTGCCGAGCGCTCATCCGCCGTGGCATCGGAACCTTATTATGCGGTGACCTCACTAAAAACTGTCTTGGATAAAGTATATGCATGGCCGCTCCATTCATGTTCACATCCATGTAACAAGCTTTTTATTCCGCCCATCCTTCCCTCCTTCACAGTGAGCAGGCTGTGCTCAGTGAACCCCGCATTTGGTTGCCTTTGGGGAAAGTGAAATGAGGTCAGGTTGAAAAAGCAACAGGACAACACGGCTTTGATAAAGAAGAGACGGAATGAAAGAAAGACCAGAGTCCTGAAACGCTCTGTTAAAGCTACAAGTCTAAAATCGGCAAAAGAAACCTCTGAATTGTACATTGGAAAAGGGAAAAGATTGGTCAGCGTCCTTGACAAAGCTGACCTGGAACATCTTGTTGATATTCGTAGCCACACCACGAACATGCTGAAACAAAGCAGCGTCTCTCATGTGATTACAACTCGATCTACGTAAGCAAAGTGCGTCCACACGAATGGCTTAAGTTGCTCAGGAGTAGGTTATTGGATTAGTGAGGGTACTGGCTGTTACATTGCAGAGGAAAAGTGAATTTCCTGGTTGATTGTAGAAAAAAGTCACATGTAGACGGATTCAAACTCTATTGTTCAAGACTTGACGACATGCAAACTTATGATTGATCATGGAGAACTATGACAATGATGGCTTTATCGTTATTAGTTCCCATTATTTGGTGCTGAATTTGTATCAAACCCCTTTCTCCCTTTTAGACTAGAGGGGAACTCTGCCTAAACTCTGTGTAAAAGAGACTGAAGACCCAAAGAAGCATGGCTGTTGAGAGTGACTCATGTGAAGATCAAACCTGAGACCTTTCAGTTATGGGTCACCTCTATTTTGCAGCCTCACTGATCTCGCAGACTTAAATCCTTCGGGCTTATCGCAAGTCACATTCCGCATTGAAATGACCAGCTTGGTGTTGCTTCTTCAGTAGAGTCTGTTGCCAAGCAACATTGAGGTGCTTTAGATTCTGACAGGTAGCTATTTACGTCCTCCAGAGATGCTCTCAAAGAGCAATGATCCCTCGGCATATGTAGCGTATCAGGCATGTTTGACCTGGTCAGGGATTTATCCTGACTAATTTCTAGTCTCATACAACTCCTGTACAACAAAGCAATATCAAGAAGCTGCCACCTGTAGCATCTAGGCAAAAAAAAAGAAAAGAAGAAAAACATAGGGTACACCACAGAGGGCATATTTCCCCAGGGCAGAAAAGGGCAGCAGTCTTCTTATAAAAAACATTAGGTTAGCTTACAGTCAAACCACTGTTGCAAAGCTAATCATACTAGTTAATGTATAAAAAACTGACTTTATTATTTACCGGGTTAATCTAAAGACTTAACTTCATATATTTATCAAATTTAGGACTTTTTTCGATGATCCAGACAAGTAATATCATTTCTAACATTCAACTTAACAAATGTGTTTGCTAAGCTTGTCTGTGTTGTATTTCTAACTTATCAACCCTATTGGTTCAATTCAAAAGAACAATAGACCCGTACAAAGTTGAACAAATTCATAGTTTGAGGTTGAACCTATCTACCTAAATCTGTTTCTATGCGTATGTCTGCCAATTCCTGCTAATTCCTAATCGAATTAAGGAAGAAAGGGAAGGTTTGATACCAAACTCAGCTGATGTCAATTAAAAAAGTCTCTTTTTACACAGAGGAAACAGAGACGGTGGGACGGTGAAAGAGAGCAGTGGCTGATTTTTGTCCTTGAAATAGAAAATAGGTTACATTCCAATAATAATTCTATTAATTAGTGAGATTATTATTAAAGCAATGGAGAAAAAGTCGGCTTTTCAGAAGCAGTTCAGTGTGCTACATACATTGAGGGGAGAAGGGCGGGAGACAATAAGAAGTAGTAATGTATGATTCTTTGTATATATACAGTATTCTGAGTATTTTTTTGTTTGATTGAAGAGTGTGCTTATATTTTCACTGCTGCAAGTCTGAATTTCACCTAAGCTAAGGGTGTTGCTTTTCCTTTTCTTTTCTTTTTTGTTAATTTTCTGTTGGATGACTTTCTTTCCATCTGTCCAACAGCTGCAGTGTGTCTGAACTTAAGGTGACAGGACTCAGGTTCATGGCTGGCATCTGCTCTCAATCATTATCAAGTGTTTATTTAAGGATGAGGAGAATTAAGTTACCTACAGTACACCAAGTAACCCAACACCGAGCGAGGCTGAGAGCTCTCAGACCTAAGCAATTCAGTTTAAATGTTCAAGTGTGACGCATGGAGAAGAGGCAATATGATCCCTGTTGTATCGATGAACAAACGTCTTTGTGTATCATTGACTGAAGAACCGGTGTCTGACCTGCTGCAGTCCCAGCTTATTTCCTGTTTTAGTATGCCTGCAAAGTCTGCAATGCTCAATGGAAGTGAGTTTGTCTGGAAAACATTGCACCAGTGTGCGAGCTGATGGCTGATAGCGGTAAAATACGTAGTTGTTTCTGATCTCATTGAAGATGGCAGACATGATTTAACCTGCCATAATGTTGTTTTTTTTTTTCCCAAAACCATCTGACCCAAGATCCAAGAAAACCAAATTATTCCAATTGCTATCAAGCCCCAAATATGGTGTCAATGATGCCTCAGAGTTGGTTCCTGTCCCAAATCCTGGGACTGAAAACTGCCCTAGGTCTGTGTCAACCCCAAGATTTGGTACCAAATAGTCCAGATATAGCTAAGTTTGCAAATTATAAGGAAAAATTACATCAAATTTACCATCCAAAATCCTGCCAACAACCAACAGAGGCATTGATGGTCATGTAGGGTCACTCATCGGGTCATTTTCAAATGAGCAGGTATGAATATTTGAATGAATTTCCGCCGTGGTCGCCCGGCGCTCATTGATAAACGCCATCACGTGTCAATGCCAGACTGTTAAAAGTTGCAGTAGTCGTTGACACTTGATCATTAATGCGCCAATCATTGACAACAATGTGTGACATTAACGGCTTGCGTGGGCATCAGAGCATCTGCACTTTCCATCGCTTATTGAGCTTGCCTGCAGCAAATTGCCTCTAACTGAGCGAGACAGCAGCCAGTTTCCATGACCACCACCTCTGTCACCTGTGAGATCAGACTAGCATGCAGCGGCTATCCAATATCTAGCCAGCACAAGAGGTGTCTTTACACCTGAGACGGTGGCTTGGTGTTATTTTCATCTTTCAGAGACAGACGGGGAGAGAAGGGGAAGCCTCGTAGAGCAAAGAAGGGCAGGAAGAAAAGAAGCTGGAAACCACCGAGTGTGCTTCTGTTCTGTTTGTGCGTTCTGGTTTCATCAACGTTGATGGATGTGTGCTTGTTATGTCAGTCAGCAGGGAGGTGTTGGCCTGTTAAGCACATCTTGTGTCTTCCCATGTGCTGGGTTTGTGTTGCGTATGCAGGAAAAGGAAGAAGAGGGGCTCGGGGAGGCATGTTTGGGATCGTCTGGGGACATACGGGTGATGTGAAGGGACGTTTGCAAATGTTAATGTAATAACAGTAGGTTACAGTATTTTGTCATGCTAGATTATAAATTCCAAATCTTCACCTTTTCGTCTAATCTTTTTACTCTTTCTTACTTCTACCAGCTTTTTCCTCTTCAGTAACAGCTGATCTGTCATGCAAAAAAGGCGTTTAATGACACTTTGCATAATATGACATTAAATCCTGAAGGATAAATCCCTGCATCTTTACTCTGCCTTCCACACCCAAAACCGCTCGCAATCATTGACTGGATATCTGTACATCTGCTGAAATATATATATATATATATTTTTTTGTTTTAGTATTTTTTTGTCTTTTTTACTCTTTTATTTGTACTTTTTTTCCCTCCCCGCTCCAGTCAGTCACTCTACTTCTTTTTCTTCTGGAAACGCCTGAACTGGTTCTGGATGGCGAGCGCTGCTTTCTCCGTCTCCGGCGCTTCCAGGTCGATGTCGATCTCCTCCTCCTGTTCCTGAGGCTTTGCCGCCGATGCTTTCTCTGGAAGGGTAGACGTCATAAAGAAAAGGTCAACACAAAGGAGAATAGACAGCAGGTGTCACCGAGCCTGTGTTTATTACACTTACATTGGCATATTTCTACGTTTTTTTCTAGTGGAAGTTTCTCAGAGAGTAGAACATTTTAAAAAGGGCTATAGGCGGTTCAGAGAGTGACTTAACCTCTTGAGACCTAGCGTCCTCTCAAGAGTACGCTTAATATTTGGTCGTCTGCACCATATTACGGAATTCTTTGTAACTTGAACCTGTGTAACAAACTGCAATTTTGTGGAATAAAAAGAGCTTTTGGTTTTCAGTTTAACATTATTTTGTTATATTTATCATATATAATAAAATGTGTATAATCATAAAAAATACGGATAATCCCTCCTAGCTAGAGTAGAGTTGGGGTCTAACAAAGAACCAGCGGTAAAGTAGATAACACTGCACTGGAGGTTGTTACTGACTAGAGAAGGAAAAGATGACAAAAACAAAACTAAGTCGTTTTCATCTGTTTAGTTGTTGGTAGCAAATCTGAGTACACTAACTGCTAATCTACTGGCATATTCCACTGAAAGCCAAAGAGACTTGTGTGGAAAAGAGAAAATATCCAGTAAGCTGCATTTGTTTATATGACAATTTGGAGGCAGCAGGAGCGGTGGTGGACTAAGCAGCTTTTTTTCAGGCTATAGTTTGTTTAACATATGGGTTTTTTGGGGTTTTCCTTCAGCTCTGCACTTGTCCAGTGTGAGATCATTCAGCCTTTGGATTTGGTGCTGCTGAGATTATAAGCCTGTGTTTAAACCGTTGGATCCAGCTTGCTGCTGATATCACCAGTTATATTGGAATGACACATTCACGTCACGAAAGACACGTGGCTACATGGATCAGGGCTGCATTTTCAGAGAATTCAGGCCAGCATTAGGAGTGTAAATCAAGTGTACTGATCTTATTCTAATGATATATCGTTTCAATGATTAATGATATGAAATGTGCTAGTGTTACAAATTCGGATACATTAAGATTTGATTCAAGAACCAGCTATCAAGATGATCACTTATGATTTTTAATACAGTCACCTCCATTTATGTAAAAGAACATGAACAGTAACGTAAACAACTTTTTTAAAGACAATATTATCAACCAAAGACCATAGCACCAACATCTCACAGGGCTGGAACGATTTATAACATGTTAAGATACAAAAAATCCAATCAGTAGTCCAGATTTCACTTTCTTCATTCAGGCTCTGAGGACTATTTCCATTCAAAATTTTATGAGTAGTGTTAATGCCTCTATTGCTCTGTGGCAGTTTAACGTTGCTCAAAATGTCACACTGATGATGCAATAAAGAAGAAAAATGGGAGCTCTGCTGTGTGCAGGTCTTTGTCTCTCTTCCTCTGAATAGACTCATTCTTTTAAGTCTTTCTTCGAAATCCTGACGGTTAACATAACATTACTCTTGGCTAAAATCACAAGTTTGTCCTTACTGCTAATTCTTATTGAAAAGAGTTATTTCATTAGGTCATCCTGCAGGCATAACGGACATGTGATGAGGATGATCCAGCCTTTCAATGTGCTGGAATGTTACTCACCAGATCTTAGATCTTAGAAATACAGCTTTTTCCCCCCAAATTTCCTCACTGTAACCTGTTATTTATTATCCGTATAACCTTTTTTTTAATGCAGTCACAGATAGAAAGACCAGACTCCTGAAAGACAGGGATCATTTTACGTGTGATGGTACTTAAAAAGCAAAAGAAAAACAGACAGGATGATCTGCAGTGCTCCCTGCAAGGCTTATAGATAAAAAAAACTCACCACCTAAAGTACTGCACTAGATAAGTGCAGTCAAGCAGAAGGGCTCTTAAAATGTGTGTATAAATAAACCTGACAGTTTGTGATACCTAATATATCACTGTTATAGTGAAGTTAAAAGAAACAGCACTCAAGTGTTTCAGGGATCGGGGACTAAGCAGCTCTGTTTGGAGAGCAGAAGGATGTTTCTATTGTCGCTGACCGGGAGCATTTCTAGACATTGAAATGCATCGAAGGAATTCTTGGAAATTCCACTTTGTAATTAAAATTCGATGGGCAACAACTGACAATCAAAAATGTACATTTTCACGTGAACATTAAATGGATAATGGGAAAGACTCAAATGTGAGCACTGGTACAGTAAAAACTCTTATAATCTCTAAAATGTAAGCCATTTCAAGATTTTATATAACACAATGTTACACGTAAACAAATGTCCCAGTTCAGCTGGGTCCTCTCAGATAGCATAACCACAGAGTAGATTTATTGTTAATTTACCAATAAATTTCCCAACTTGGGATCAATAAAGTACTTCTATCTATCTATCTATTGGATGTGAACTGATCAATGGCTACATTTACAAATGTTTCATCCATCCAATTAATATCAATCTGATCAGAGATTCCAGCCAACATTTAAACAGGTGCTGGATAAAATTAGGGATGGCTCGATACCACTTTTTCACATCTGATACCGATTCCAATACTGCAGCCTCAAGGATTAGCCGATACTGGTCCAATACTGATTTGATTCTCTTCGTCTCTAAAAGTAGTTTATGCTACTTAGATGTAATTTGCTTAATACTAACTTCTAAGAACATCAAGTTGGTTGATGTTCGCTGTACAAGAACTGTTCTGGTCCCTGACAGAAAGAAGGAAAATAAGCGATAACTGAAGTCATGTGTGACTGCTGTGACTTTATTAAAACTTAAAGCTCATTTCTGATTTAACATCATTTGTAAACACAACATTTACAGCCGCACTATCAAATGTTTAAACTAAAATATAAGTGCAAGTTAGTGCAAATATTCAAATTAACTAAGAGCAATCCCAGTGTATAAACTGAAAATGAGCAAAGTGAAGTTCAGGATATATGAGATGGTTTGGATCGGACAGGTTCTAATAAAAAATCCAATACCCGATCCAGTAATTTTGGCCTGTATCAGACTCGATACTGATCCAGTGGATCGGATCGGACCATCTCTAAATAAAATGATCCATGTGTTTTTATATGATAGACACAATTGATACAAATTTAACAATTTTGACTTGCACAGTGGAAACTGCTTCGGCAGAAGGAGGATTTTCTGTCTTCATTTTGAACCTTTTGACTGTTGAAAAGCTTGATAATTCCTAAACTCTTTCAGCTTCCAACAAAAATATATCTACCACAGTCTCCTTTTGTTCTGCTGCCACAATTGTTCAGGTCCTCCCTGCAACTTGTAAGCCCCATGTGGTTCAAGCATGTGCAGAAATACACTCGGAAACAACTGGAATGGGTCTTTAAATTTTTGTTACTCTTTTCATGCTTATCTGATTGTAAAAAAGTTTAAACCACCCGTCTCGATCAAATCAGACATTCGTGGGCACAAATTCTTGCATACATGAGTTTCAGAGCCGGATCCATGTTTTCATCTTTTGGTGCATATTGGGGCAACATAAAAGCATCATGTGGAGGCCTGGTATATAGTTTTTCCAGTGCGATGTATTTCAGTTCATTTCTAGAAACCGCCTTTTAAAGTTGGATATCCAGATCAGAAAGTCATAGCTTGTTCCAATTGCACCAGTCATTACTGTTTAGTACCATATCTGACATCTGATGTCTTAGTCAAAGCTAATGCATGAGTTCTCCTTTTTTCTGCAAAAATAAATTGGTGCCATTACTACACCAGGTCTGGAATGTGCCAAGATTGTTTTCAAGAGCTCGGGTTGTCAAACCATTAGAATTTCTGCTACATTTTCCAAATCTCATGTTGGTTGGCCCCAATCACAGATTGTGGTGGCTTCATTTTTACACTTGGACTATTCTCTGATATTTTCTTACCCTTTTTTCCCTTATTTTTTTGTGCAAAAATTAGTTGATTAGTTATTAGTTAACTGAAAAAAATCATCATTGGTAATAATGAGATAATGGTAGGGTTGGCAAACATTACCATCTTTAATCTCAGATGACTGAACTCCCTGCAGCAGGCACACCTGGCTACTCACAAAATATAAATTAGTAAGGTGGTGCAGATGGCGAGGACACACACGAACAGCCCTACTGCATTTGAGAAATCCATGAAAATATTATGAAGAGTCAGTGGTCAACAGACCCACAGCCAAGCAGGAGTTGTGTGAGAAAGTTCGAACACAAGGGAAGGACTATGTGATAACCACAGTGGAAAAGATATAAAGTATCGGCTCACTGCTATAGGGTTAATGCTATGTCAGCAAAACTAAATGTAAAATAAAATAACAAAAATTTAATCACAGGTACATACTTTTGGACAGCTTTAGTATATACACAAACACCAGTATATACAATGTAGTACCATCTACTGGCAAAGTAACAGATTGCAACCAGTTGGATACATCCTTCCCTAAGAAATCTTTCTTTACCCAATATGGTGAATACCTCATTGTTTGAAAATGGTTCATTTAATGGCAATGACAATTGAGAAGCCTAATTAGACAATTCAATTTTATTCTAATAAAACATTATCATTTTTCTGGAAATAGTTCTTCCATGTCTGGTTTGTTGCAGCTCAAGTGCCACTCCTTGTTAAGTGCATGTTGACAAAAAAGCAATATTAGTTTTTTTCATAACATAATTCTAACCTCAATGGCAGAAAGAGAGAAATGAGAAGGATTCTGTGTGAATGCAGTATATGGATTTATATAAGCTAATACTTTTTCTAGCATTGCCCCTATGCATCCAAATAGAATGTGCATGAATCAGAGCACCAAGAATAGCAAGATCTTAACAACACATTCTGTTCCAATACATGCATGTCTGTTTGTTGCGAGGTACTGCAGATATTTTCAGCGGCTGAACCTTGCCTCAGAGCAAGAATTTGACAATGTTCATGCACAATTCATTTCAGGGCATTCAAACAGAATAAGCACAGGTGGAGTGGAAAATGAGAGTGATGGATAAAAGTGTGTAAGAGAAGAACAAAGAGAAAAGAAGATGAGTTTAGAAACATAGAAACATGTCGCTGTAGGACCAGACCTTTTGTTTTGATATGAATGTCTGTTGCCTGATGCAGGAGTTTGCTGGTGCTGCATTGATAAATGGGAAATATTCCAGCAGTGGAATTGCTTATCGATGAACAAAGTCTCACCAAAGCCCAAAGTCACCCTCTCCTGGCTGACACACTGCTGATTCCTGCCAAAAAACTGCTGCGCATTGGCTTATAGCTCATGTAAAAACAGGATTCTGATTGCACCATTGAACGTAATTGAACACATCTGGTGTTGAGGAAGGTCAAAACAGAAGCCAAAGGCAAAGGAAGGGAAAAGATCAGCAGAACTGAGGGTTTTGGAAAAGATTTAAAGAAATGCTTTTCAGACAATTTTAGAACTTTTTCAGTAGAGTTTACATTTCTGACTTCCCAGATAGTTACAGCTTTTATTCCCAACAGACGCTTTGGCTGGTGGATTTTACATTCTAGTCGCCAATTATAGTCTTTCATTCTAACACAGTCTAACATGTTAAGTGCTTCCCCGACCATTATAGTGGGCCCCCCAACAAGACCCACTGCTCCGCTAGAAGGTCACGTTCATTTATATTGATCTGGTTTCCTACACAGCAACAATTCATGTGTGAGTACACTCCCACCAGCAGAAAGAGAGCGCACGTTGGAAAATACGACAACCAGGTGGAAGTCAGAAGAAAATATGAGTATTGAGATGCTGAAAACATGTTCATCATGGGAACGCACACAGCTAAACAAGTGGAGTATCAAAGTAGTCATTCCTGAGACGCATTACATTTAAAATGGATCTGATATTTTCGTAGGTCTTTTTAACATCAACACGTTATCTGAGATCTGAACTTTACGAATATTTAACGCGACACCACTGAATGGAACAGTCTTCATCAAGACATTTAAAAAGTTTGACTTTTTCTGTCTTGTTATTACAGCATTTACCAGATCAATGGAAACTGGTCTACGGGGAAGTATGCATCATACTTGGACTGTAAATGAAACTCCCTGAATTAAATCATCTTTTCTTAACAAAATTAAATAAAGTCTAAAACGAAACATTTTCTCCTCTAAAACGAGGAAAAAAAGTTTTACGAATGCTTTAAAGGGACTATACCCGATTTCACGTCCGGCTAGCTTAGTTAGCGATAGTGGCTATTTTTTTTAGCTTTTGTGT
>JBBBVT010000005.1:13790743-13806162 GCA_037177035.1 Craterocephalus eyresii | reverse complement strand
ATATGATCAATTCACATGGGAATTGAGCTAAAAGAAGGCAAACTGTACTTAATCATTTGCAAAGTAGTACAGAGAAATTGAGACATGAACTAAAAAATTTGCAATTTTTATGAAATGAATGAGAAATGTTTTGATCAACTGCCAAATAGTTTGGGGATGTATCCATGTTGTTTTGAGAAGGTGATTATGTTTCAAGAAATGAGCCTATGATAAAAAGTCAAAATGATTTTCAGTAAAATGCTAAAACATTTGAAATTTTACGAAAGCCATTTGTCAATTGTTCTGTTGTGAACAATTGACAAATGGTTTGGAGACTTGTCTATGTAGTTATGAGAATGTCATCTCGGTTTCAAGAAATGAGCCAAACCTATAGATCAAAACTGTAGTACACAAAAGATGTTCAAAAAGTACAAATTTCCAAGCATTTAAGAATAATGGCTAAACAGTGCAATGATGTACTGCCCAAAAAACAAACCTATGTGGCCTTGAGAGCCTAATCTTTACCTGGATTTCATTTTTTTAAAAAGATGTTTGAGCTGCAAAATGATTCTAAAAATGGACCAAAATAAAATAAGATTTTTATAATAATTAATTGAATCTGGGGCCAGCAAACATCTAGGCCTAAAGAAGCATAGTTCCTTTCCACATTCAGATCTTGTATGTCAGCATATTTTGAGTCAGTCAAAACATGAAGACTGTGAAGAAAGTAGTTTTCTTCTATTAGACACAGTGAGTAACTATATGATTAAAGGGACACAAATCTTAAAAATATATATTTAAAATTAAATGAAGCTCAGTTATAACTCTTCTCTGACATGTTTTTTTATGACCTTTGAGCAGAAACAGATTCAACATAACAATGGGCCTTATTCCTGCTTTGCCGTTTATGGCCACTAGAGGGCTCCCTTCTTCACATGTTGTACTTCTCCCCCCTGAGGAGAGAGGCACTGCAGATTGCAACATTTGGTTCAACTTATGAATTACACAAAAATACCTCCTCACGGACAGATAATAAACACAAACATTAAATCTTTTCAGTCGAACTGAAAAAATAAAAACATCAGTCAGGTGAAGGCATAAAGAACACAGACAGGGTTATTTACTTTGTATTTATTTCTAATGTGTTTTATTTTTCTTTTTTTTTCCATTTGTCCACATAGTTATATTAGTCACTACTATGTTAGGTCAGTTTTCCCTCACTGCAATGGCAGTCAACTACACAAGAGCCCAAACACGGCGTGGTCCTCTCAACTCACAAAGATTTGCCTGTTCCCAAAAACAGTTGGATCACATGTAGAGAGGCATTCATATTTTCATTTTTACAGTAAAATGCTGAGGTTGAGTTCACAAAGATGGCAGCGAATGTTAAGCAGCTAATTGGTTTTTAAGCATTTTATTTATTTATTTTTCATGGGGCTGTTTTAAGTATCTATGATGATTCAAGTTTTTACCTTCAGTAGACAGTGGCTAAAACACTCAGTTTGGACAACTAGGAGAGATTACCTAACAGCTACTCACTTTGCTCTCATAAAGCAGCACAAACCTCAATAAATTTTTATAGCAAATGCCCCCTATGGTGATTTTACTCTGTATTTCCTTTTCACCCTACCATTATTAACCTATGGACAACCGTTTCTAACCTGACAATATCGATACACCTTACTACCTGCCTGTAATGGCTAAATGTATCTCAGGGCCAATCAGCTTTCTGTCAGATGGTAATATTTTTGCCCTCTGTTTGTGCTTTTGTATACTTGTCATCATTCATTTTTGTTGTTTTAGAGTTGGTATTAAGATCAGTGGATTTTTGAGACACAACTAGTCATCAGCAGGCTGCACTGAGTAGCCACCAAACATGTAGAGATGCACAGAAACATCATTACTTGGCTGTTTTTTTCTCAACTGTTTCAGCTGAGAAAATAGGGACAAAGAAAACAACTGTGTGATGTGAGAGTTACACGTTGGTGTTCTCTCAAATTACTACATTTTTGAGGTTGTGTGTAGTTTTATATGACAAAAACGTCATCCTTCTAGGTCTCTACTCAAAATAGCTGTTGGCTTAACTACAGTTTCTCCCTGATCTCCAAAGTGAGAATGTTCTGTTGTCTACAGCAGTTTTCATTAAGTGGAGAAAAACCTTTAGCATAACATCTTACAGAAGTCCATGTGTACATAGCCATACTGTAAGAGATTTGGACCCTTTTTTCCATAGAAATTGCATCTGATTTCATAGAAGGTGAAGCTGAAGGTGTATTCCACCTGTCTCCAGAAAAGGTCCTCTGATCCCACTCAAGAAATAAATGTAAAACTCTCCATCTGTTTGTCCAAATTTGAACAAAAGTGCCAGAATTGGGTCATAGGGTTGTTTCAGTCTTTCAAACATAATTATTTCTTTCTGCATCACCATTAATTCAGGAACAAGCTTTAAAACGATCTAAAGATACGTAGTCATTATGGGACTTAAGTTCAGAGTACAGTGATCCATCTCCCAGTTTATCTGCCAGTGGGAGGAGCTGAGGGGACCGGCGCTCAAGTTTGTGCTCTCTTTAAAAACAAAAAACAAAGAATTTAAAGAACACAACATCTCTGCTGCTATCTGTACAACATTCAACAACACTTCTCTTTTTTTTAACCATAATGCCAAAAAACAATACTTATTATAAGAGCATTTTTCCATCTCAACGGCATTGAACAAACACCACACGAACAGAAATAAAAATCTAATAATAAAGGCCTCAATACCAGATAGTACACGTCACCTTCAAGTGGTGCTGGAGATTGACAGTTTACGGATGTTAGAGGGACATGGAGGAAGAGCAAGCAGAGCAGGAAAAGAGGGGAGATTAAGGAAAGGAGACAGTGAAAGTGGGCGGATTATACGGTTTTCTCAAGTTTTCACATCCTTTAGTGTCACATCGGACATATTTTGGCACCTCATGAGTTTAAAAACAATATTCAGTCATCATGAATTGGCCTTTGGTTTACGAAGGGTTAGTAAAAATTCCAAAAAGTTGCCAAACCCTACACTTATAGTGATTTTGACTTGTCTTGTAGTTAAGTAGTCCATTCTTTCAAGAGCCTAGCCGTGCTAGGTTGTTAGGAGGCCTAGTGGCCTTGTTTAAGGCCCAAAAGGCCTGAGGGGCAGAGAAGCTTGCGTCGAACCAGCTTCCCCACCGGCGAAAAGGATCAATGAGGAGGTAAAGACACGAGAAAAAGATTAAGAAAATGAGCTTATGTGATGTAGGGGAAGACAAAAAGAAAGTAGGAAAGTGGAAGGAAAAATGAGAAGGAAGGAGTGTAAATACAGGCTAAGTGCTTTTGGTGAGTTTTACAAAATACACCAGGAAGTGCTTGAAACAGAAGGCACGGTGGCATTGATAGTAGTTGTTAAGGAGACACCACTAAGGGACTTTCACTACAGAACTCATAAGGTGCTCTAAAAAAACGACTTAAAACACATTAATGCACATTTAAGTGTGGCTGCAGGAACAGAATACCCCATCAAACGTCATCTACATTGATAAATAGTGGCTATTAACCAGTGTAAGGGGATATTAATGCTTCACATTCATTCTTTTTCATAAATATACTTCCAATCACAGGAATTAATGCTTAAGTGTATAGCAGTAGTTTATATTTCTAAAAAAAAAAATCACACCCTTTGATTTCAAAATTTCCTTTTAAACCAGCTCAGTGGTTAAATATTTGCTACGCTGATGGCCTATATGCTAACCGATGGGGTAAGTCTAATTAAACCACATGCTTACACATTGAAAATGACAACAGAAAGTGACAACTGCCATTGGAAAATAACGTTGGGTCTGTCAAGAAATTGAAAAAAAAAAAAAAAAAAGACCACAAAACACTACTTTGGGAACTCAAACCTTGCACAGTGCTCTGTAGACATTCCAACTAGTCTTAGCTCACAAACATTATAATCAATATTACCTATATTGATAACATTTTTCTGTAAGCATCTTGAAAATGAAAATAAACAAAAGTCAGCTTTTTTTTTCCTCTCCTCTTTACAAAAGCTACACATATTCTACTGGGATGTCTATGCATGTTAGTGTTTTAATAATTACTCCTACCATTGTCATTTCTTTTTTTATAAAAGAAGAGAGGGAATCTACTCATCTAAAAGACACCATAACCCAAAAGTACAGCTTATTTCTCCAATTTAATCTTCTTTTTTTCTTTCTCTACCCTCTATCTTAAACAAACATCTTTTTTTGACACAGTTGCTAAAGTCTCAGTCTCTTTAAAACAACGTGCCAGCTGATTGTGTTCAGGAGCTCCAACGTCGCCCCCCTCTTCAGCCCTCGAACCCACCACCATTGTAAACACTGAATTCTGAACTGTGACTTCGTTTTAATTGCTCAGCCTTTTAAAAATTCTGTCACATATCACCTACGTGTTTAATTTTTTTCTTTTTTTTCTGTATTCTCTTCAAGCAGAGCCTCAAGTGGCCACAGTCTGTCTCAAGAACATTACACTGTGATGTGGCATTTCTTTTAAAACTTAAAACTATTCACAACACCCTAAAACCACTTTTAACAAATATATTGTACTTAACTTGTTTTAAACTGTATATTCAGATAAAATGAGTGACCTATCGAAGCCTCGGCCATACTGGAGACTTCCTCGACGACATACATGAACAGGCACTAACTGAAAACATAGAAAATATTAGAAACATTTCTTTCCGTTTTTCTTTAGGACAGTCATTGAGAAACACTTTGCTTACCGACAAGGCAGTGATTCATAGATGAGGGAACAGTCGCCTCATGCCTCAAGCTAATCCCGCACAGCTCGAGGATTTCCTCCAGAAAGTGTCTGTCATGGTTTGGGGAGAAACCTGAAGCAGACGGTGTCAAAATGTTTATCAGTCAGTAAGGAGAGCGTCGCTTCACAGTTGGCTTCTACTTGATTAGTAGAGGAGTCAGAGATATAAGGTCTGATTATTAGCGCAGATTAAGATGCATGACTGGAATGGTGAAGTTTTTTCGCCCAGGACCCTACACGGATGTTTCTTTTATCAAATTGGATATCTTCTTAGGAAGCATCCAAGTCAGAGTTCACACGTGAAAGAAAAGAATGCAAAAAAATGTGGCCTACAAAATCCTGAAAAGATGCTGCCATGCTCTTTTATCTTTTCTTTTTTTCTTTTTACAGGAGTTTTACTGTTTTTGTGGTGAATAACAGAGTCACCAGAGTAGACAAATAAAGCTGTATGGGTGGTGGGGTGGACATGACAGCTGTAATTTTGCGCTCCATTCTCCAAAAAAACAAATTTTCAAGACCTTTCCCGTTTGTCCAAAAAAGGTGGAATTAACAGTCCAGCCACATTGTTTTCCCCGTGTGGCGCTTCGTGTTTCATTTCTGCATCAAATGTTGTTGAAAATATTGAACATAACCCTCCAAGTTTAAATGTTGTCATTAAATAGCATTTTATTCAATTACGACTCCTCTTCCTCCACCATGGGGTTGGAGCTCAGAGCTGGTGAAAGGTCAAGAGACATCCTCAGATCTTGGTCCTGCAAATCCTCCACACTGCTGTTCTCCATATTATCTTCAAATTCCTCCTCTTGTTCTTCTTTCTCTCCCTCCATTGTGTCCTTCAGACCTGGACCATCTCTTACATTCCTCGACACTGAAGCCTCAGAGTCTGGATGGTGAAGAGAGTCATCCAGAAGTTCAGCTGGATGCTCAGACAGACCATTAAGGGTCTGGGCCTGAGTTGAAGGCCAGTCCCCTAGTGGGGTTTGAGGCTCTGCCTCACTCATATGTCTCCATAAATTCAGAGGGTCGAAGACGGAGGGATCTGGTTGTGGCTTGATGGCTTTTGGGGTTCCATTGTCATCCAAAAGGAGTGAAGAGTGTCTCTTGCGCCTGGACTTACTGGTGTGATTGACCTGGAGATGCATGGCCATCAGCTCTGCTGATGACGTATGGAAAGGGCAGAACAAACACCGGCTCAGTTTGACCCCTGATGAACCATCCCTTCCATCATCCCCACCACACACACTCATGCTGTCATTGTCTTCTATCCCTCCAAGGCCCGGGGAGGTACGGCGAGATAGATCCAAAGGTTCAAAGCCGCCCTCTTGAGTTGATAGCACAGGCTCATCCTTGTCGCTTGGTGGCTGCACCAATCGGCTTGTAGTTAGTGGTTTACGCCGAGACACTTTCGGGGCTTTTGGTGGATGGGAATCCCTGATCCAGCCTCCTTCCATTCCACCTTGATAAAGGGCCCCCATCACCCCAGACAGATACCTATATTGGGTCTCCAAGTCGACATCCCTCAGAGCCGCCAAAGCCTTCCGACGCTCCCGCTGGTCTGGAAGTCCGAGGAGCCAAGACTGCTGGCCTAACCGTGAGGTGGGGGTGTCAGCTGGGCCTCGGTTGACTGGGCAGTGATTGAGCTGAGATCTTCGCTGCTTGGCTAGTCCAGAGGTTCCAGATGTCAGACTGTTGATAGTGGAGGAAAGACTGGAGGAGGAGGAATTGGAGGAGGCTGATAAGGCATTGCGTTGCTCCCTGTGGTGCCGCTGGAGGTGGTACTTTAGTGAACCAGACTGAGTTCCCGCATAATCACAGTGGGGGCATTTGTAGGGCCTCTCACCTACAGAATAAAGAAGGAAAAAGATAAAAGCAGATAAATGCAAATAGACATGTCAGAAAAAAGAGACAGAAGTCGTTATTTGTTCATGATGAAGATGGTAAAAAAAGAGAATCTATTACATCTAACTTAAATATTCTCCCTCTTTAACCTGCTTTATTTTTGCGTATTGTCTTAAGAGAGAGTTCCTTCCTTCTCTACTCCAATGGCCTTGTCTCCCAGGGGAGGCTTGAAAAGTTACATTATCTCTGTAGCACAGAAATGTCTCATTTTAACAAGGACCCACACATGCAGGCCAATCTTAAGGATTTACGTGATTTAACTAAAAGAAATTTTAAAAAGGTTTCATAAAAATATACTCTTCCCATACACCACAGCAATTACTAGAAAGCATTAAAGAGCTTTATTTACAAATAGCATATACTGTACATATCTGGTCATTTCAGCAGTTTTCATGGCAGCTGTTGTTACATATGTTAAAGGAAGATGGCAGCATTCAACTACTAATAAAATAACATTGAATAACAACAGCAGGTACAAAAAAAGCGCAAATGGTCTCGTTCACAATGACTAAATAAACTGAATCAAGATTAAATTGTGGCTGAAATAGTGATTTTGTTCAAGTAAGAAAAAGTAATGACAAGATCAAAGTCTAAATGGATTGTATTTCTCAAGAGTACTATAATAATGCAATACTTTGACTTAAATTACAGGTCATTTGACTCAATGGCACAAAAAGAGCTGATCTTATATAAAAAGCAATGTAATCAGGCTTGTCAGCCTACTGATGAATGATGATGATGATGGAAATGCTGAGACTTCCGTGCATTTTGAATTTGGATGTGCTTCAGCTACACGTTGCAAGTGACTGGAAATGGAAGACAAGCCAGTAATAAGAATAAGAATAAGAATAAGAACACAAAGCTTATGGATCATTAATTAATCCTCTTTTTGTAAGTGTTATGCGGGTGCCCAAATTAAAATTCTCTAAGTACATGGACATGGAAAATTATACATGTATATAGCCCTAAATTTACTAATATTTTACAAAATCGTCCCAAAAGTATTGACAGTGAATATGTATGCTTGACATTTCAGCTCCAGTTTGACCTAAGTATTTTAAATTGTTATTTAAATGAGCAGAAAATAGCAAAGTTAAGTAATTATAGGTGATATTACAGGCTCACAACTCATGTGATCTTTTCACAGTTTAAAGCAGCTTGATTTTTTCTCCGCAACTGCTGTTAAAATAAACTCTAGCTTGGCCTTTTAGCGGGAGTTGCTCCAGTGGAGCTGCTCAGTAGCCTGCAGTAAAGAGCTATGATTAGCAGTGGCCAGCTCTCTGGGGTTAATACGGTAGTTGCAATGCTCAATGAAACCTTTCCAGGGATTTTTTAAAGGTTAAAAAAAAGCAAACGTGGCTTGTTAAACTCACAGCAGTGACTCACCTGTGTGAACTCTTAGGTGCACTTTGAGATGGTGTGAGGAGCGGAAAGCTTTGCCACAGTAGGGGCAGTCTTTTATCCCTCTGCCACGAACTCGCTCCCTAGAGGGAACTGAGGGCACAGAGGAGACTGCTGTGAAGCCGTTCTCTCCTGCAAGAAGAGGAAATATTGGAATACGGTAAACAGAATAGCTGGTGCAACCAGCCCCAAGAGAGGTTGCTATTGCAATGTTAAAGCAGTTTGAAAATAATCAAGTTATGTAATAAGGTTTTCCTCAGATTTGAGCATTTACACCTGTAAATAAAACGGAGGAAGCAGAGATGTCATACCTTTGTAGCTGGAGATGACAGAGTGAAACCCTGTGGTTACTCCTGCTTGTTGGGATCCACCACTGTGTAGTTTAGATTCCTCTCTCATATCTCCCATTTGCTGGGATCCACCGCTGTGAGGCTGAGATTCTGGCCTCCCATCGCTGCTGCCTCCTCTTCCTAGCCCTACCCCTCTACGACTGCCACTGCTCTCCTCTTCGCTGCCGGTTCCCTTTGCCGGCCTCTGAGCGTGAACCCGAGCATGTACCACCACTTGCTGCAAGCTGCGGAACAGCTTCCCACAGTCTGGGCATTCCCATGGCCCCCCAGTTCCTCCTGCCTCTTCTCTTGGATCCAGCCCCCCTAGGTAGGCTCTGGCTTGGTCTGCCTCCGCTATCACAGAATTTCGACCTGGGCCTCGCTGGCCTCGCTGATGGGGCCTCTGCTGTTGCTGGGTGACTGCGAGGCTGCGAGCCACCAACTGCCACCAGGTTGCCTGGTCCCCTCCTTCTGACATTGGTGCCGTAGTTTCACCTGTGCTCCCTCCTCTTGCTGCTCCTCCTCTTCCAGGGTCTCCCCCACCAGAGCTAGCATGTCCCATCTCTGCCACCTGAGCTACTGCTTGAAGTCTCTCCATGCAGCTGGACCCACTTCTATCACTGGGCAAACCCAGATATCCCAGGATAGCTGACTTGCTCAAGCCCATCTCATTTCTGCCTCCAATGTCCCTGTCGGATCTCCCATGCCCAGCTCTGGCTCCACTTCCGCGCTGAGCAAGCAGGAGACTTGAATAAAGAGCATTAAGAGACTGACTACTAACAGAGCCTTTAGACTGCTGCTCAGCACCACCTAGTACCCCAGGGGTTCCAAATCCCGCTTTCAGGCCAAGCTTGTTGAGATGAACTTTCATGTGGTTTTTGAGGAACCAAGGTTCCTTGAAGCCGCGGCCACAAACCTGGCACTTATGGTCCAAGGAGTCTTTGTGCTTTCTCATGTGTCCCTTGAGGAACCACGACTGGGTAAATCTCTGTCCACACGTCTCACATCGAAACGCCGGCAGTGAAGCGGACGCAGAGACGGCAGTAGCTGATGTCACCGGCGTGTTACTTGGGGTTGTGGCTGGGGTATGGGTTGGAGTGGGCACTGGGGTGTCAATAACGGTCCTGGAATTGAAGGCTGGTAGCAGGGCAGGTACCTCAGGGGAAGGGTGGCACTCCTGCAAGTGAGATGCCAGACTCTCTTCTTGGCTGGCGGAGAAAGGACAAAGGGTGCATTTATATGGGTTGTGCAGAATGCGGACATGACGCGCCAACTCTGAAGCCGTGCGGAATTTTCCCTTGCAGGCATGGCAGCGAAACGTGGGCGCTGTGGAAATAGATGAACCCTCCCCGACGGTGGAAGAATAGGGAGAGGTCACAGATACAGGGTCCTCTGTCAGCGGAGGGGTCAAAGGTGTGCTGTCATCCAGTAAAAAGTTGGAATTCTGCTCTGTCTGTAGGTCGTCGTCCAGACATTTGACCTCACCATTGATGCCCTCTTCATCTGTGATGTGCTGGATGAGAGTTCCTGGCAGTAAACGCTGGTTTGAGTGACTTCTGTGATTTGAGATGAAGTCTTTGTGGTTCTGCTGACTTTTGAGATGCTGTTTTAGGGGAGCTGAGGGGAGACCGGTTCGGTACAGGGCTGAAGCACGGCGATCTCTGTCCAGACTGTGAGCTCGGGCATGAAGAGACAAAATGCTTTGGAATCGGAATCTCTTCCCACACACGTGGCAGGGGAACCTGAGCGCAGGCCCGGATGAGGCCCCTCCAACTCCGGGGACGGCCCTGGTGACAGTGTCTTTTTGAAACAGCTGGAGGTCAAGCTCATCATTGCAGTGTCCGCTCTGGCCTGAAGAGATGGCTAGCTCCAGGGCACCGTATCCCAAGAAGGGAGCCGAAGGTGTGTCTGGAGGAGATGAGTCCAGACGAGGGCTGTATCCAGCTTCTTGACCCCCTCCTCCTGGAAACAAAGCCACCGCTGGGGTCGGAGATGGAGGAATTCCATCAAGTCCTTCTTCGCCATCCTGTCCGTCATTGTTGAGATGATTATCGCCATTGTCCTCTTGGAGAGGGAAGGGAGAGAGGGGGAAATACGGCGTGGTGTCGGGGCTCTGCGGGGAAGGTTCAGGGCTATGAATAGGCAGGACAACCGGACTGTCAGGTAGAGGAGAGGAAGCCTGGGGGCTGTGGTCCAGAGATGGCAGCGTTGGGGGTGACCGGGGCTGCTCACATGAAAGGGATAGCACACACTCTGGTGGAGAATCCATCCTCTATCAGTACAAAAAACAGAGAGAAGAAGCAGACAATGAGTGGTAGTGATGACTCAAGAAGAGTTATAGTTAAAATAAAACCCTAAAAATAACAACGGGTATTAGTCTATAAATTACCAGCAGTGTGTTTGGTGTTATGCCATTCTTTAGTGTCTTGGCTGAGGGGGGATTCACTTCTGAGGCAGCCTCTTCCTTCAATTTCCTAAAAGGAAAAAAGAACAAGCTATTCAATCCACAATGTTAAAGGAGAGACTTTACTTCAATACCTCAATATCAATTTTTTTAAAGAAATGATTGCACCTGACGTTGTAACCAGCACATTAAAAAAAGAAAAATAAATTAAGCAAATTATTGAAGCAATTATCTAAGTACAGGCTGTACGTAAATTAAGAGTATCATTCTCAATGTAAGAGCAAATGTCTTTGAAATACTGTAGGATGAACTGGAGGTGGCAGATTTTTTGCTCAACAGGATTAAAAGCAATTTGCACTGAGACACTCTGAATGTGTTCCATCACAAATGCAAAACAATCATATGCACACTCATTGAAGTGCTGCTGAATGTTTTTAAATATGTCCATGAAAAGAGAATCTTCATTTGATCTTCATTTACTCCTCGGCTGGCGTGGGTGTAAGCATGCGTTTCAGTGTGTAACAGGTGTGCACCTGTTCTGCCTCCTGCATGTGTTCACTATACACTCCAGCATGCTGTTAGCACATATGGAATGATTAGCCGGATTGTGATTGCCCGTCGGTGTGTGTTTGTGTATGTGTGTGTTTAGAAGTTAAGGGCACCACCACAGGACATGGACTGTCCCAAACAGGATGGGCGCGCAATGTTTTGACTTCCCCACACGCCCTTCCTGTGCACTCACACAGTAGCAGGTTTTTTTCACTTAAATCACGGCTGTATGCACACATAGCAAGCATGTACTTAAACATGACAGTGCTCGTTAAATCCGCTGCTCGAATCTGATGGCGTTTACCCATACACAGCTTAGTCATGGCTACTTGTTTTTGTAATACACAAATGTAAGCATATTTCAGCATTGTGTTGACTGCACTGCAACCGTCACCGCAGATGACACAGTCAGCTAAAATGTAAAGTGTGATATACAGCATTTTGAACACACAAGGATTTTTCTTTTTTTTCCTTTTTTTTGGCAAGCACATCCCCACAGCCCTAAATATTTGGAGTGCGCAGCAGTTTAACCGGATTTATGCACGTTCAGGGCTGTTTTCGTCCATCATTTGGTGGCGTCGAGAAGCAACGCGGACGCCCACAACAAAACAAAAGGTCATAAATCAGCGTTGAAAAACAATGGAACATCTGTGTTCGCAGGTGTGTCGCCCATATTTTCGCTCACATGGAGGTATAGTCACATGTGTGTTTATATGATCTGTTGGATGTGCATGTGTGTGTGTGCGCACGTGTGTGTCACTAAGCCTGGATGACAAAGAGATTCTCATGTAGCCAGTTGACATTTTAGCTCAGCTATGACTCACAGGGATATCACACCATATCAATCACATAAACACACACACACTTAAACACACGCACGCACCGTTCTTTCTTAATCCACCACTATTGTTCTTTCTCTCATCTTCCTTTTCCTTGTGTCTTTCTTTCTCTCCCTGATTCATACTTCTCCCATCCCCCTCTCATTCTCTCTCACCCTCCCGCCGTCTATTATTCACTAATTTTCTTTCATTCTCTCCCTCTCTCCCCTTTTTTTTCCTCGGGCAGTGTTGCCAGTTGGCAGAGTGCCAGGGAATGCTGATATCAGCTGGTAGATTGGGCCCTGCCAACATGGCGAAGAGCAAAAAAAAAAAAAGAGAAAGGAGAAAGGACAGAGAGAAAGAAAAGACACAGACAGAAATATACAGTGCAGCTTCAGAAAAACACTGTCAGAAGACATGTTCATGGAAAGGATTTAATTTGATTGCCAACATGGTGTTGACAAGGGGGGTAAAAGGGATGGAAAATAACATAAAGACAGGCGTGCTGGAACAGAGGATAGCAGTGCAGTCAGAGAAGTGGATTAGCAGGCCGGGGCAATAACACGGAGACCGAAAAAGAATTTAAGAATCATCTGAAAGAACTAAAAAAACATAAAAGAATCCCAAAAAGAGAGAGTGGTGCAAAAAAAAAGATGAGTGGAAATCCAAATGCATCTGCGGCCGTGTTAAGTCTGATGGCATTATCATATGAATATCAGCATCGCGGTGCATTGTTCCAGCGTGACGGAGGCTGTTGCCAAACACCAGCCCTGTCATGGCAATAAAGAAAATTTGGATAGATGGAGAGAGGGCGATAAGGTGCGAGCAGAGGATTCAGAGGAGGCTGAGCGGGTGGGGGGGGTGGGGGGGGTGCCGGGGTGGGGAGGTCTGACAGAAATCAGATTGGAATCAGGTAGAGCAGAAGCACATACAACAAAGGTGTAAATGAAGCAAGGAATGCAGTGAAAGAGGCGGTGGACGAAAGGCACGGTCAAGAGACACATTTATTCCTGCTGCCAGCCAATGCAATTCACCCCCATCGTGCAGAGGGTCCACTTTGAGAAAAAAAAACACAGATAGGTTTGAAAGGAATCGAGCTGTGTGTGGACAATTAGGCAAATCTACATCAACAGGCATGACCTGAGGTGCTCATACCCGAGTCACCACCACCATGGAGTCCCTGTAACTTTGTAAGCAACTCATTTAAATGCTGAATTACTTCTATTAAACTCTTTTTTTTTTCATTAAATACAAACAAAGTTGCCCATATTTTTTTCTAATAAAATGATAGAAAATGTTTTGTTCAAATGCTGGGAACTACACCTGCCCCAAGGTGGGAGCAGAGTCGGGGAAGTTGCTGAGTCATACAACACATCCCTGCTAAACAGGAGTAGGAGTGCAATATGTTCAGGCAAGTTTATTTTGGGGGGGTTTTGGTGTCATTATCTAAATATCCAGAGTATATAGCAGGAGCGAGCGGGTGCGGGTTTCTACATGTCAGCCAGCTAAGCGTTGTAATTGTAAATATCAGGGTGGGAGCACCTTTCACTTCGTCTATTTGACGTTGTGTGTGGGCAGCAGCGAAATATCCGCTTAGTTTTACCTTAATGAGCGTGAATGTGTTTTATATTAAGAGGAGTTTTGTGTGTTTATGATTGCCAGGCTCAAACAATTCCCCGTTTGAATGTTTTTATTGTCACATTGTAGGGGAATAAAAAGGATGGTGAGGTCTCATGTCTTGGCATCTTCCTGAGAGTATTCCAGCGAATCTATCCTCGCTGCTGTATTACTTGAAATCTCCTGAGATACAGACATCCTCTGGGGATAGAAGAGTGTGTGAAACACTGACCACAAAAAAAAACGAGAGTGTAAAACGGAAGAAGAGTGACGGAGAGAGGAAGCGAGGGGAGTCCTGCTCTGTGTGAGGTACAGAGTGATTCGGCCCTGTGGTTTATCGCGCGGTCACGTGGCCAACTTCCCCACAGACGGTATTCATTTCCTTTACTTCACCTTTCCCTGAACCCCCCACGCTTCACTCCAACTTCGCCTGGCTCGTGCCCTCCCTCTTCACTCTTCCTCAGCTCCGGCATTGATAAGGACGGAAATCTTCCACTGCGTCTTCAACGCTAACTTTTAAAGATGTGAGTGGAAAGAACGCTGGCGTAGAAAAACGCTGTCCTTTTGGAGTCCCTTGGGTGCGAAAGTGGAAGCAAAGCCGCTCAATCCGCCCGTAAAAAACAGGTGTTTGTAGAATAACAAGGACAGAAAATGTGGCTGGCCTTTTTTTGGCCAGAATTTGAGAAAAAAAAAAGTCAATGTCTAGAGGATTCAAATGAAGCTCTTTCAGCTTTTTTTTTTTATTATCAAGACCAGTTAAGCAAAAATTTGTGAAAAGATGAGCCAGCATCTCCTGCTACTTTTTTCCCCACATCCATCCTTCCTCTCTCACCTTCCCAGTTCATTTCTCTCTTCCTCGACCTTGCCACCTCCTCTGAAGCTTCTGCTTTTTCTCTCTTTCTGAATGACTTCCTCCTCCAGCACAGAACACGAGCCGACGCTCACTTGCAGTAGCGGCGCGCCGATCTGAGAGCGCCTTGGCGATGCCAAGATCTGAGCGAGCAAATCTAAACGCTGGAAAACATCACAGCGCCTCGGCAGAGGAACGAGAGCCTGGCTCCGAGTCATGTGGGCCGCGCAGCGAGTGAACCGGCGAGTGGAAGCGCTGACTGACTCGTCTGATTTGGGATTACCAGACGGAAGCCTTTGGAGACGAAACTGTTGGGAGCGTGCGATATAACCGGATGTGTTCTACCAGAAAGGATTACCAACGCACGCTGAAGATCACCTGCTGGGGTTGAGAGAGGAGAAGGATGAATTCTGCACCCACCTGATGATCCCCCATCCCATAAATATAGATTAAAATCTGGAGAACCCTGGCTACAGGAGAACCTCCCTTCCACCAGAAATACCTCCCCCCCCTCAAGTCCTTGAGCAACACAGGCTCCAGGGATGCTGACCCTACACTGTGACCTCCTTGTGGAATTTGTGCACCACACAGATCCGATGTGAACATCTAGATCAGATTTACTATAGAAGAAAACAGCATCTGCAAAGCAGTTATGGGTTGATTCTTCATTCACTCTGGGGAAATGTGCACAAGATGAGTTCTCCTTAGTGACACTCTGCTTGAAGCACATTACATTACACTGTATATTTATATGATAGATAGATAGA
>JBBBVT010000005.1:13779790-13790643 GCA_037177035.1 Craterocephalus eyresii | reverse complement strand
TAGATAGATAGATAGATAGATAGATAGATAGATAGATAGATAGATAGATAGATAGATAGATAGATAGATAGATAGTATTACTGTCATAGAAATAACTCCTGTTAACTGATTGTTTCTATTAGTTTTTAAACATGATTTTTTTGATCAAACAGCATAAAATGAGGTAAACTTTTAAGGATTAAGCAACTCTATGGAGTAATCTGTGCTTTACTCTGAGCCTGTAAACCCAGTGTGCTGGTTTAAAGCACACAGGTGTGATTCTAACTACTTCAATCTCCACGAATCAAATCAGAGCAGCCTGCTACTGATTTGGTGCTGTGTTCAGTTGGAGTGCAACGATCGAGTCAACTCACGGTGGGGGAGTTGTTTTTTGGATTTTTTTTTTTTCAAAATGAAGTTGCAAATCTTATGTGTCGATAAAGATGACTTTGCATATTAATAACTGGAGGTAATTACTTTACTCAAGCAGTAGTTTACTTTACTCCATGTGTTGGATTGAGAAAATGCTATAAAAATGCTTTAAATAAACCGAGTTTGGCTTCGCTGCTTCAAATGACAACAGATCTTCCCAGAGGTCCCGTGACCCACGTGGCTCGAGCAGCACCGAAAAATCAGCCAACTTCTACAGCAGGAATGTTTAGAAAGTAGCCCGCAAACTGAATAGCAAAGGCAAGAGTGGCATACTATTTAAGTAAGACCCTAATGCTCTAAATACACACTAATCCCGGGCAGCCAGCAGAACTCTCAACAGTCTCAAAATGTCACAATGCAGTAGATTCTCCCTAACTGAGGGCAAGCAGGTGCCTCTCCCGCAGCGCACTAATGACCCAATTATATCAATCAGAAGCCTTGATTGGTGCTACACTCCTTTCCCTTTTACTCTGCCTCATTCTCCCTCGCATACAATTTCGTTTCCCAAGAGCCACCTGGATGGGCTGTATGTGCCCCCTCGAGTACAGTACAGCATGCACAAAGACGGCAAAGTAGGCGGCATTGATGGCGGCGGAGGAGGAGGACACTACTTGAACATAAGAAGCAGACAGAGGTCTGAATGAGCAAAATCCATTAGACCCTTTTTAATACCGGCCCAGCGTTTAATGTTCATTAGTACAGCTGGATCCTGATGAGTACCTGCGAGGGTTTCACATGAAATCACCGTCTTGTTAGCAAAAGCAGGCAACCTGTAGAGAATTCTTCAAGAGGGTAGGAAAAAAGAAAAAAAAACTGTTTCTTTTTTGGGAAACTTTTTACAAAATTTTTGAAAGTCTTTTTTCTTCTGCTTTCACTTTTACAGATGTGTGTGGTTTTTTTTCTGAGTATAAACAGAGTTTAAGGATCCTCCAAAACATCCCTGATTATAGGACAAGCCAGCAATGTCAACCTACTTCCACTGCTGCACACACTCTCTAGAGTGTGACATTTTGGGTGGATGTAAAAATAGGGCATTTTAAGATCCCTAAACATATTCCATTGGATATAGAGAAGGCGACGGGAGTGTCTTTGGTCAACCCAGATGACACGTCTGCGCCTTATCTCAAAGGAATTTCCTCCTCGCCCCTGTGATGTGCGTCAATAACGTGCAACCATTTTCAGCACGCTCTTTCCCCTCTTCTCTCTCGCGGCCATCTCAATTAGAGGCAGGCTAATGAAATAAATAACCATCAACAAACAATGCACTAATAAACACCCCCGCCGAAAAAGGAAAAAAAAGACGGATAAATCCCAAACGCGCAGATTCTAGAAAGAAAATGAGAATAAAAATCATCAACAGAGGGGATGTGTAGTTTTGGAGAAGTCGGGGGGAGGCGTGTGTGTCATGTCAGCCTATCTATCGCTCTCTCTCCCCTGCTCCATTTTGTTCTTAAATTTTCTATACAAAAGATTAAGGGAGGGGAAAAAGACGAGTGAGCGAGCGAGAGGACGGGAGAGAAGAGGGGGGAAAGTGCCATCATGGATTTCATCTTGAATTCTCTTGCCAATCTCCCCTCCGACGACCGTCCCAAAAGGCGACATCGTGCCCCCCCCCCCCCAAAAAAAAAAAATGTATGGTTGTTTTTTTCTGTGTAGTTTTTTTTTTTTTTTAAACACAGCTGAAAACCGGTAACTTGTCTTCACGGAGAATAATTTTGGCAACACAACGCTGCACTCCACACTTGCTAGGCTACTTTAAGAGGAAACTGGAGGTGACGTTAGGACAGCTAAACGGGTTGTAGTAAACATTGTAGTAAAAAAGGAGGTGAAAGTACAAGGTGGAAAAACGCTGTTAACAGTATGTAGATGCGGCTTGGTGGGTATTCTTGCGCAAAGCCCACATGAAAGTGACGGCGCTTATCTCGAAAACAACGACCTACACAATGCCTAATGTGTCCAACAAAAGAATTAATCAAGATAATCGCATCTACCTTCAAATTACGCTTTGTAAATCAACTTGCTTACACAGAAAAATCCACTTTTACGCCTGGACAATATGTCTGCGGCTGATCGAAAATCAGTTACGCACCGTCAACTCGTCCCTCTTTCTTTTTTTGGGAAATGCTACTTTTAAAAAACTCAACCCGATCTCTCTTTCCCCTCACGAAGAGGTTAAAAAAGGATAGAGAAGAAGAACTGGGGAATTTTAAAACTACCACCATCCTCGTGTGCACTCAAAACGCTGACAGAAGTTGTTTGAAGTTATACAAAAACCCATTTTAAACACTCCAAGCGACTTTTGGTGCACTTGCGACCATTTTAAAGTCGCGTTTAATTTCGTGTGTCGACCGAATCGACCCAACTTGACTGTTTAGCGCTGTGTATCCCCTTTTTCAATTGCGGAGTGAAAACAGTGCATTTCTCTGCTCTTTTTCTTGTCATGTCACGGCTATAGGCGAGCTCGAAGGCTTTACAGGCATGTCGGATGTCGGCCACGCGCGCACATACGCCGGTTTACATACATGACACACACGCTTTCCCTTAAAAAAAAGTCTCCATAGCGGTGCGGTTACATACAGGCTACATGCCAATCACTCACATGCTAGCACGCGCGCGCGTACACACACGTACGTACACACACCACAAGCTAACTGCACATTTAAATAAAAAAGAAGCAAGAGATAAAACACAAAAACAACTATGTTGGCCATTATCCCGTGTTGTTGCTCGTGAGGAGAAAAAAAGGGGCAACAACAGTCCGCAGTAAATTCACCAATTTTGGAAATGTTTCATCAGAGCTGCTTCATGCCTCCACGCATAAAAGTGTAATATAGGCTATGTAAACATAGTGGAGCCTAAAATTTAACTCGATAAATGAAGATATTGGACATATGTTCAAAGTAAAGACTCAGTGTACTTACGGGAGAGGCGGCGAGGAGATTAATGACACGACACGTCATGATTACGTTTCACTTGAATTAAATACATTACGAGTTGGGAAAAAAATGGAAATCAGGGTTGTATACAAGCATACGCCGTTTCCCCCTCCCTCCTCCCTCCGTTTGGTCACCCTCTTCTCTCTCTCACTCTCTCCACCTCCTTCTCCTCCTCCTCCATCTCCCTTTCTTTTTCTTCTCCCCTTCTCTCCTTTCAACCCCCCCCCATTTATCGTACAGGAGTGAGTGAATAGGGGAGAGCAAAGGAGAAGTGGGAGGGAGAGTGATGTAGGTTGGAAATGTTAATTATAATCTCAGCACGGGCTCCATTTTACAACGCTGTCATCTCCTCACATTTGTATCCTAAATATGGCATCTGGGTTGGAGGGTAGCTGACAGTTTGAGACCCTTTTTTTTTGGGGGGGGGGGGGTGAGTTTCACATTGATTGAAGTGTTAGAAAAGTGATGACAGGGGGCAAGAGGCAGTTTAAATGTTGTGGCGAGCCACCCCGGAAGCATGGCCACAGTGTGGAGGGGAAGAAACAAAAGTGCACATTTTTTTGGATGTGGGGTTTCCAACATGTGGCTGGGTGACTGCTGGGGTCCCTCCGGAGGTTTTCCAGGGGGTCCTTAACAAATAAAGCAAACTGCCAGAGAGACATCTTGGAAATGAATAAATGAAAACAGAATCAGTTAGACACAAACAACCAAAAAAAATGCAAAAATTGGATTGAATAACAACACGTGAATGTCCACTTTTTGACCCAGTCCAGTCCAACCAAATTTATTTTATTCATCTAGGTGGACACAAATTGCTCGGTGTTTTGAGACCCCCCCCAGCAGGACTTTTATAATACTATATTTTATTTAGAGGTTATTTTTGTGCCTGCCTCCCATTTGGGTGTCATTTATAGGTGGGGTGGGACTTGTCATGCTGATTAGCTGGAAAACTGAGCTTTAAACAGCATAAGCCACAACATGATGTGGTCTTTAAACTAATCACATTACTTTTAAATCCCTCAATGAAAGCAAACAGCAGTAAGACAAACAAAAAGTGAAATTAAAGAGTTAATGATATGAGAGTTTTGAGATGAGAGACAAAGCATCTATTTTTTTCCACCCCTGACCGGATTTTGATGCTCCTTGAAAGTCCTATATGATTTTTTTTAAGGGGGGAGGTGGGGGGTGGGGGTGGGGGTGGGGGGCTTCCAAGAAAATGTCAAGAGAAGCTGTTCTGTGACTGTGTTAAAGCCTGTGTTTTTGCACTGTGTCCTGATCTTTTCATACATGCTTTTTAAAAGCCTGTAGCCTCTTCTTTCTGTTGGCAGTGGCAACGCCGTAGCAGGTGCACATGTCCCATCCATGCAACCAGCACAATTTGCATAAGTAAGTCTCTGCATTTTTTCTGTGTCCTGTCATGGATGGGTTGCAGTCTGGGGGTGCCCCCTATAAATGTCTCAGTTTAAATGTCATTCATATGCCTTCCAGTGTCGGAGCATAAATTAAGTTTAATCAGTTGTGCGTCTGACTCTCGGAGCCACTTTTTTTGTGCTTCAAAAACAGTTGTGCTGCATGTTTTCTTTTTTCTTTCAAATACCTACATACATTTCATAACTTGGATTTTGGCTTTTGATGAATTGCAAAGTGCAAATGAAGAAGGTCTGGATTATGATAGATCTCTTATTCATTTTATTTATGATGTTTTCGGTGGGACTAATAATATTAACCGTATCTGCGGGCAAGAATTGACAAAGCACAGCAATGAAGACTTATTCGGACCAAATTTTCTGCTTGGTTAACTCAGTTTTAAACATCGTTCAGAATTTCCTGACAAGAATATAAACAGTTCACCTGAACAACGTAGAATAGAATAACACAAATAGACGCTTTTCCCTTTATGGAGAATGTGATCCTCTGATACTGCTTGGGAACTTGCAAAGTGGCAAGGGGTGTTAAAATGATAGGTGTGAGTATTCATCCCGATCATCTGGGGCTAATGATGTGTTAATTAAGGGTAAGTCAAACCAATCAGGTCGTGTGATTTAAACAAGGAGCATGATGCTTCGTTGCATGGAGAGAGAAATATTCTGGCTGCTTGAAAGGTGGAAGAGCTCCCATATCAACAAAGATTTCATATAAACTGTTGCTTTCTAAAGTTAGAAGGGTAAAGAAATATTTAGCAAGCCGGGAGAAAAATTATGGTCCAATTAAATCAGTTATTTGGTTACAGCCCCAATTCAATAGAATACAGTGATTTGCAAATCTTATACACCCATATTTTATTCTCAGTAGAACATAAACAACACAAGGTCTTAGAAATAGAGACTTTTACAGTTTTATGGAAAATATTGGATTCTGATAGCAGCAAAACATCTAAAAAAAAAAAAAAAAAACCTGGAACAGGATGATACCGTTGTGTAGCATCCCTTCTTCTTTTAACAACTGTTTGTAAATGTCTAGGAAACGAGGAGGCCGGTTTTTGGAGTTTAAGGAGATTAATGTTGTCCCGTTGTAGTCTGATGCAGAATTCCAGCTGATCAACAATCCTGGACTTTCATTCCTGGACTTTGTGTTCATGATACTCCAAGCGTTTTCTGTTGGTGACAGCTGCCCACACTAATGCAACTCCATACCATCAAAGAAGCAGGCTTTTGCTCTGTCCACTGCACAGTCCCTTTCCTCTTTAGTCAGTATAGGAAAGAACATGGTGTCCAGAACTAATTTCCAGTTTTGATCCATCCGACCACAGAACAGGAATCCATTTTGCCTAAGTCCATTTTGAATAAGTTTTACTCCAGAGAAGATGGCATTGTCTCTGGATTATGTCTACTTGTAGCTTCTTATTTGCACAATGGAGCTTTAACCTTCAGTTTGCACTGGCACAGGGTTTCTGATGCTGTGATTTCTAGGAGAGAATCTTGCATATTTTGTTGCAGTGCCGCCAAAGGCCAAAACTCACCGTTTTGGCATTGACCTTGTCCCTCTGTGTGATGAAATTCTTCCTGATTCTCTAAATCTTTTGATGATTCTGTAAATGGTTGGATCTTTTAAATCCTTAAGATCTTGTTTCACAATTTTTAGATGTAGTTTGTCTTAGACTGGTGAAGCTTTGCCCATGTGTACGTCTGAGAAGCTGATTTTTTGACTTGTTTTTTTTCATACCCTGTCATGTTACCGACCCCATGTCAGTCAACCTGATTAGTTGTCAAATGCTCCCCCAGTTGTTTTTGATTTTTGACAATAACTTTTCAAACCTTTAGCAACATTTTAGAGATGTGTTGCTGCCATAAAATTCAAAGTGAGCTAATATTTCCATGAAATGGAAAAATATCTCTGGTTCTTTCAGAAACAGGGTTTATGAGATTTTTCTAGTCATTAGATTGTGTTTGTATTACGAAGAAACTGTGTTTCAACATTTTTGGAAACAGGATTTTATCATTCCCTCTTCTTTAAATTTTTCAACACACCAATTTTTTGAAAGAAATATGATTATGATTCTTCCCTTTACTGACAGCCCAGCCCTTGAATCTGTGCAGTAAAAAGCAACAAGCTAAAGATTAGCATTGTGTCACCAGACATGATGTACAGTAATATATACATTTGCCCACTGGTCTAAAATACACAAGTGGCATCATGCATGTTGGAAACACAGATGGCAACAAATCCCTTGGCTTTGATATTTTGTTTTATTTGCTATAGCGTGGCCTTCGTGTACAACATGAACAACTGACACTGTTCTTGCCCTTTAATTCAACTCATTATTTTGACTGGCTAAGTACCACTATTGGAAGTGAAATGATCAAAACACCACTCCATAAAAATGTTAGCATCAAAATAAACACTATTTTCATCGATGGTCTATCTTCATATATGAAGGTAGGACGGGCAAATGGTTGATACGCCTAAATCATGTGCTTTCAAACACAAGTGAGATCAAAATAATTCTTCTCATCAGGGGTGTGAAAATGTTTCTTTTTTGTCTCACTGTTTGGGTTTAGACAAAAAAGATGAGTAGAATTAAAAACTGTTATAGATCAAGGAAAAATTGATTTTTTTCAAATGCGCCTATGACCATCACAGCGCCCCCTCATGGTCATTTCATGGTTGTCTTTATGGCTGTAACATCACTTGGTTTAGGTTAGGAACTAAAAATACTTCAGGCTTAGAACAGAATCAAGCTCAGGCTTAAAAATACATTCTTTTTACAATGCAACCCCCATCATGGACCCCATTTTCAACCTTCATATGTAGTTGTATTCACAACCACCAGAGGTCACAACTTCTGAAAAGTCTCTTTCTGCCCGCATGAGCATATTTGACCACATTTCGCAAATCAAAAGAGTCTCTCAGATAAAGCGTCAGCAATTGTAAAATTGTAAGTGAAAACATATTTTAAATGTAACCATGTATTTTTTGCCAAAACATAAAACTGGATGCATTGGTCTAATCTAAGAATGTGCTTTTAACACAATTGTAGCCATTAAAGAGTGAGAGTGCAGGAAACAAATGAAGAATTACAAGTTAGACAAAAGGGAAAAAAGGAAAATCAGTTGAATTATTGTGTGAAGGAACATTAATGCTCCCTGATGGACGTAAATGTGAAGGTCCATTTCAAACGTCTTCATACTTCCATGCGTCATTTATGCTGCTATGCCTGATCTCTGTTAGTGAGCAGTGTTGAGTTAATTTTTAACTCTGCAATACGACGTTAGTTTTAGACACCGGTTGGCGGTACTAACGTGCTGCTAAAAAGAGCATTTTTTTCAAAGCTTGTGCAACTTCTAATGTTTTTATTTTCATCTTCTGTCTTCTTCCCACAGCTTTTCTTCTTCTTCGCTGGTTTGTTTCTGCTCAACTATGCTCAACACTGCCACTGCGGTTTCCGGTGGTATTACTCTGTCTTCTTCGTCGGATGACGAATGCGCAAGGAGCCTGAAAATGCAAAGAATATGTGCATAATTGATGCAGCAGACAAAACTGTCTGTGCATCATGCATATCCTTCATCTGCGTTGAGCATAAGTGGGCCTTTAAATGTGTTGAAAGCTGGCATCTTCACACAAGCTGTTTCCATGTAGAATTAACTTCACTGTTTTGCATTGAGGACCAATGTAGTTCACAATCTACCATGAGATCATATTATTAAAGCTCAGCGAGTCATTCTTCCTTCAGTAATAATTATAAATTCACTAAATTATAATTTAGCGAAATAAGGCATTGTTTTTTAGTTTAAATTAATTGAAAGAAATAATAATAAACCAACAAAAACAACGGTCCTGGACCTATGAGAGCGCTTTGCTGATGATCAGTGGGCCAGAGAGCAGTTTATCATGCCTTTTGCTTGTTTTTTTTTTTTTTTTTGAAAAATGTTTCTTTCAAACCAAAATCTATGTCATGATTTTCTTTTCATGAAATCAGCCTATTTTAGTTACAACAGTTTTTTTCTTCTGTTATGTATGGGTATATATATATATACAGCTGCCTTGCAGCCCCAGAGCAACACTTGAAGGGGCCGGACACACTTGAATGGTGTTTTTTGTGGATGTTTATCCCCATGAATGACCACTTTTCCACTATTTGGAGTCAAGACATGTGGATTATTACAGGTTAGACATTTTAGCTCATGTAAAGGAGTGAAAACTATCCGTTCTCGAGGTTCCACAATCTATCATTATGGGTCAAAACCGTAACAGTGATGTGGAGAATGCAAGAGTGAGACAGGATGAATGTTTTTATCATCGCTTACAGGATCTTCAGATATGGCTGATTTAATGGGAGCCAAGCCAACTGCACAGCCCAGATATTTATACAGTTAATCTTGACTTGGGCTGTAGCCATCTGAATTCTCAGTGAAAGTTGTAATCTGTTATCAGTAGCCTTGAAAAAAATGAAGTTATTTTGAAACACTCTTGGTTTAACAGAAATATTTCTCAGAAGGTCTTTGCTCTCAGCTTTATCTGCTCATGCTGACTCCAGCACTTCAACACAGTCTCTGTTTTCCCCGCAGTTTGTTCTGGTATCTTGTATAAAGAACTGTCTTAGTGCACAGTTCCAGGCTAAATCGACAACAATCCAAACGAGAAGAGTTACATTTACAGGCCATGGGCTCAGGTGCTCATAGAGAGCCAAAGCCCTTGTGCCGCTTCCACCGGCTCTCAGCCCTTTGATAAAAAGAGTTGCACCCAGAGTGAATGTCCCCAACACGAAACCCACAGTTAAGGAGAGCAGAAATATCCATGGCTGCAAACAGTTTACCTTAAACTCACATTTAAATGTTTTCCTTTTACATTCAGAATAACCTCGGCCTCTGAGCGCAAGCATCTTTACCACACACCAAAGAAACGCGCTAATAAATGGAAGTGTGGATGTTTTCTAGCTACAGGCCTTGGTTTCAACATTTAAATGTGATGAGCTCACACACTGCGTGGAGGTAAATGTTAGCTCCCAAATTCAAATGTCTTTGCTGACGCAGAACATATCTCCTGGATCAGCCATTGTAAGCCCACCATTGTGTGTCTGTGAGTGACTGACTAAGTCAGTGGCATATGTGCAGTGCATGCTTGTCTCAGTGTGCGCACGCAATAAATCAATGTGTGTGTTGTGTGCATGTGTGTGTGTGTCTGGGTAGGTTTTCTGCATCAGAAGGTTACATATATGTATACAAATGCACATATGTAGGTATGCTGTGTCTGCTGATGTGTGTGTGTGTGTGTGCATTTGCTTGTTGTTGTTCTCTGTTTGTGTTTGTGTGCATGCACTTGGTACATATGTGCCACAATGGCATCATCACCCGCCCCTGACGCTTTGATTGTTTTCTCCGCCGCAGCAGAAATGCACCAATTAATATGCAGAGAGTGAGTGAGACGGAGATGCACTCACACACACACACACAAAAACAAAACAAAAAAAAGAAACAGCCGTGAGGGTGGGAGATGAGGAGGGAGGTGCGATGGGTGGAGGTGGTGGGGGGGCTGAAGAGATGGCACGGAGAGGGGGAAAGAATAGGAGAGATGAAATGAAAGATGAGGAAAGTATGTGTGTGTGTGTGAGAGTGTGTGTGGTGGCGGTGGGGGGGCTGTGGAGTGAGATAAGGGGCTAGGGTGGAGGGGGATCGGGTGTAGATGTAGGGGATGAAATCTGATAGATGTTTGAGTAAAACAAGGGATGGAGCGAAAGAAAAGAGCGAGGGAGGAGGCGAAGAGGAGGAGGAGGAGGGGGGATCAATATGTACATATTCAGTGAGATATGGTGGGAAATCAATTGAAAGGAGGGGTGGAGAAATTGATTTGGGGGGGTGTGGAGGAAGTAGATACAGCGTGGGGGGGGGGTCATGAGGAAGGAGGGAGGGGAAAAGGAGGAAGAGAAGGAGGAGGAGTGCAGAGGTGGAGTGATATGTGTCTACGACTGCTGTCCTTTTTGTCGCAGTGTCAGGGTATTGATGGTGTGGTGGGGGGGGGGGGGGGGGGGGGGGGGGGGGGGGGAGGGGGGGGGGGGGGGGGGGGGGGGGG
>JBBBVT010000005.1:13753284-13775857 GCA_037177035.1 Craterocephalus eyresii | reverse complement strand
GACAATGTCACTGTCCAACACTAAAAGCTTGAAATCCACTACCGGAAGTGGAGTTAACAACAATGGGGTCACACTGTAGCGGGTTGGCTAACGTAAGCTAGCTTGGTAATACACACAGTACCAGTCAAAAGTTTGGACACACCTATGCAGTAAAATTGAAAGTGCAGGGCTATTCCCTGAAGAATGAGCTGTTGTGAATCTGAAGAGTTGGAAATCTTACAAATTTGCATAAATGTCAGTTATGCACAGTTTTGGTACCAATATGATTTAATTTACAGGATGAAATTTTGGCACTTCAGGTTTCAAAAGGTAACACCAAAATGAAGCAAAAGGAACAAAAGGCATTATCTTAACCTCTGAATAAAAACATACCAACTCAAAATGCTTCTTTAAAGCAGAAAAGGTCAAGTTCTTTAGGTGTGCCAGTTTAGTTTTTTTGTTGTGAAAACAGTGTACATTTCATTCCCACGATGCCGACATCACGTTAGTTAGTTCCAGACAATACTTAGGCTTAGTTGGATTTTCCAATTAGATATCCTTGTTTAGGGTTAAGTAAATAAGTTTTGGCTTGGGGAGCCTAACATTACTTGGAATTCAGAAAATGTCTAGACAAGTTAATTTCTGCTTTTCATTTGAATGAATAAATTCAGCCCTTGACAGACTCGTCTCCCTGGAGGTTGCGTTGACAGACAGACGTGGAAAGAAGACTTTATTTTTTAACATGATTCAGTCAATGGAGGAAAAGCTTATGTATGGCTCCACTAGTACGGATTTTTAACATGTTTCATTCTTCTACTGAGTAATGAGCCCAAATCTCTGCTCATTTCTGAGATCAAACTGGAAAAACAGTCATCTAACAATGGACTCTCATTCTGATCCGCGGGATTACGATGCAGGAACCTACTCCATAATCACGCCTCCTACTTCCTACATTGCTTTCGGCTCCTGCACCAAATATTGAGCCTGTTAAAGACATTTGTTGTCTTCAAGAGCACAAATGGGAACTTTACCTAACGTTAACTGTATTCTGCATTTCTATCCCTGCTGAGGAGAGACCTTTAGCAATGCTTGTAGGTGGTTATCTTTCAACAGAGCAGAAACTGAGGGTAAAGAACTGTCATGTCAAACATTACAAACAGGCTGTTGTCAAGGTTTAAGCTTTAAACTCAGAACACACAGCTGAAAATAAATATTTTTGTGGTATTCTGTAAAGATTTCCTTCGTTTACCCGTTGAAAACACACAGATGAAGTCCATTTCTTATGACTGCTGGAACAAAATCAGTAAACATAAAATAAAGCAACTAAACTGACTAAACTTCTCCATTTTATGGAAAGCTTAGAATATCTTTTTACACATAAAAATTGCACTGATGTCCATTTTTACAACTTTGGCATATAGAAAACGGTATTTTGTCCTAAAAAGTGTAGCATAAAGTTTAGTTTCAGTACTCATCAATACGCTGATGAACATTTCTAAGGCACCAAGATGTTGCTGGTATGAGTTACACTTAAAAAAAAAAGATTGAATACATATTTTGCGTTATATTTTTCTTCATCAATCCAGCGCTTAACTCACGTGTCCAGAAATAAGCTCAGCTATCGTATCGTTTAGCCACTGTACCAGGCTCTAAACCGGCCACAGTGAGGGTGTGAGCACACGAATGTAAACAGAGCTCCTCTGTCTTATAACAATAAGGCTGACTGCGTGTGTTGAGGAACACTGCGGTATATGGATGTGTGTGTATGCATGCTCACACCAGCGCTGCCTCATTTGCATAGATGCAATCACACCTTGCCTATGCTACGCATTTTTACACAGGCCAGAAAAAAAAAGCAGACGGTTCTCCGCTCAGCGTTATGAGGATGGTAAAGTTCATAATACATTCTTAATCTGCAATCCCACGCCATATTTACGCCCTGCATATTACTTCCTGTTTATTATCAGATGCTGGGGCATGTGATGCGTACAGTCAGCCAGCCAGGCAGTCAGTGGTTCAGACCAAGTGGTTTGGCCTAGTGGGGAGCTGCGGGGCAGACAATGGCCGCTCTGTGTGGCTGAAGTGCCTTTGGTGTCGATGACTATGCCAGCAACTGAGACTGGCAGATCCAAAATGGCGAAGCGCAGAGAGCCCTGCTGGTGATTGTCATGGTTTAAACAGGGCAATTCTGATCCTTTTTGGATGCAGCTTTCATTCAAAGGGGAAGGAGAGGGGAGGGGGGGTGTCGTATCGGATCTGGTTTAGAAAGAAGCAGGAGAAAGCAGTGCAGTACAGCTCCATCTAATCTGCTGGCATTTTATTTATTTTTCATGGGGCGAAGGGGGTACAAAGGGAAAAGGGGCAGTGGAGCAAGCTGCTGGGAGAAGTTCGGATAGAGTCAGAGGGTCTCTCCTTTTGTTTTCTTGCTCCCTGAACTCCAGTTTTAGCGCGCCAAGAGTTGGATTAGAGATGTTTAAAGCGTCAAAAAGTCTCCAGTCCAGTTTGTGATCTAAGAAAGCAACAGAGAGACATAAAGAAGATCAGAATTTTAAAGTCACAACCCTTGAATTTGATTATTTTTAAATAAATTCTAAGAAAAAAAGGCAGAAAAAAGGAACTGTAACATGTAATCTGAAATAGCACAATCCAGAGAAGCAGCACCACGGGCAGCACATGGAGAAGCAAATGTAATAAACAGAGTGAACTCACTGATGGAGATGACAGTCACACAGCTGTGGAGGGAGAGTGACTCTGAGGGGGAAGAAGAACAGAAACAGTCACATTTTATATTCCGTGCTGAAGCGTGAGTTCATGCCAACGCGTGCACAATCCTCGATCTGTTGTGGAATATGTGCATATCGTTGCCTGCTTGTTTGCCTTATCTGTTCGGGCTCCGTGTGTCCGTCTGTCTGTCAATCTGTTTCCAGCTCAGTCTGTTTGACAATCTGTCATATTCTGATAGATAAGGAGACTCAGGGAATGTGTTTGGGTTTGTTCTTTTTTGTTTTTTTCTGCATGTGCATGCATGGTGAGTATTTATTTTATGCCAGGTTGATGTTTTTGTACAGCTACACACGAGCATGACATCGGTTCAGTGTTTGGGCACCCAAGTGAAAATGTATCAGTTTTTTCCTAATGTCAGCACTGATCAATGCATGGTGGATGCAAATGGCTTCATCCGAAGTCCAAACGTCTTTGGTAAACAAACACAGTCATGCACATAGCTCTGGAAATCTAGAAGTCTGTGGGACCTAACACAACTAAAAGTGTTATATTTTGTTTGTTTTCTCTTTCAGAACCAGTAAACTATTGTGTTTAACACATCTAAAAGTAAAAAAAAATGAATGTTTAAATCATGTTTAAAGTGGCACATCTGTACTTTGGCAGATTTGTGGACTTCGGCACCCCCTAAAGGCCCATTTATGCTCGACGCAGACGACGGATATGCAGACGCACAGAAAGTTTTGTCCGACTTCTGCGTCAATTATGTGCGTAAATGGTGCGTTTTCAGGCTCCTTGTGCATCCATCATTTGACGCAGATGACGGAGTAATACCACCGGAAACCATGGTGTCAGTGTTGAGCATAGTGGAGCAGAAACAAACCAGGGAAGAAGAAGAAGATAAACGAGAAGAGGAAAACCATAGAAGAAGAAAGAAGAAGGGAACAAAAACATTAGAAGTTGCACAAGCTTTTGAAATAAGGCTCTACAAGTGTTCAGGGCGTATAGGTTGTTAGCAACAAGTTTATAGTCGCGCATAAGTGCCGCCAACAGATGTCTAAAACTAACGTTGTATCGCAGAGTTTACAATGAACTGCCCACTAGCAGAGGTTAGTCGTAGTAACATAAACAAGGCATGGAAGTATGAAGACAGTGACGCATGAAAACGTTTGTAACGGATGTCTACATTTACTTCTGTCAGGGAGCATAAATGTGCCTTAACAACGTGTAATTCAGCATTCATCTTGCATCCTGTCTCTTCTCTGAGCTCTCTCCGGCTAGTAAAAGTCAGTCTAATGTTGACTCCACTTCCCTTGCTCTGCCACTTTGTCTCTTTCTTTTCCTCTCTTCTTCCAATAATGTCCTTTTCAGTTTCATCCAAAGTGAGCAGTGTGTTGATGACCCATTAAATATCAGGCTACCTTTTACAGAGTAAAAGGCAGCAATGGCACGGTGCTCCGGGCTGGAACACAAAGAAATGTAGTGCTGTTTCTCAGCTATGGGACGCTGATAGTTAATGACGGCTCCAGGAATGTACAGAATGAATACCAACGTGTCATCAAAGTGAGTCAGAAGCTCAGAGTTTTAAAGTCGGAAACATATGTAGTGCTGCTTTAAAACCATGCCAGATGAACCACCAACATAGGATTTGGCATCGTAACAATTGGTCAAGCTCAAGACCTTTTTTGGTTCTGAAAAAATAAGGCTAAGAATAATCATCATGAAGCTATGTAGACATAACCCAGAGCTTTTTAAATCTCTGTTTAAAACAAGGCTATTTAAACCCTTTAGTACTTATGACTCAATTTATATGTGACACAAAAAACTGTAAATACATAAATTCCAAATTCTAGATAACACTAATCTTGTAGTCTTTTTACTTGAATGTTTATTTTGCTTTTTGTTTTCCATTCTGGGTGTCAGAAAATGGATTTGCAGCTGATTTGCATCCTGCCTCAAAAGGACAGATTCCCTTAGTTCAAGGTCTGGTTGAACAGCCACCGTTCTGCATCAAACAGTCATTTATGTTGCGTAACTTAGGTAACACAAACTAAACTGACTACATCAGGGACATTTTAAAAAATGCGTCAAAGTTGCACATTTCTTAAAAATCTCCTAAAAAAAACAAAAGAAGGCTTTGCTGCGGAGGCAAACGGCTTCCATTCACTTTTGTCTGTGTGTTAAATGTTTCCACTGTAAGCCCACCTGTGAGTAGCTCGCTGATCCACAGCTTGTCCTGGGGTCTCTCCCAGACGCCGGGGATCCCCCCTCCTTCTGACTGCCGACAGAGGAGGAGTCTGAGCAGCTACTGTGGACTGAAGGAGAAACAGAGAGAGTATGTGTGTGAATGAGAGTGCTGGTAGTAAGAAAAAATAGCATATCCTCAGGGTGTTGAGGACACAGATAGATTTTCTGCTTCAGGGAGTGGAGGGAGAAAAAAAGCAAATAATGATCCCATCCAGCATCTGCACGTGATCTGCATGCATGGATCTTTTGACTTTTACAGCCTATTTATACATTTTTTGAGTTTAATAATCAGCATCAGCGAGAAAGAAGAGCAGACGGAGGAGAGACAAGGACAAAGAAATCAGAGTGCAAATGATTATTTCTCACCCCGTTTAACAAATTTCTAACACCGGGTTCTGTCCCCCAGGACAATTCAGGCAGTTACATCTGCTCAATGAGACACCTGGCGAGCAGCGCGGGCATTACACCGAGGCATGAATGGGAAATCACTTTGCCTTAAGGGCAACAACGGCCTTTGGAGATTGAATGGAGGGTCTGGAATTTGAGGAATTGTACTTCACACTCAGCTTTTTCATTCAGATCTGTACTGGCTTTAGAATGCAAACAAATGCTGGATTAGATGTTGTTCATGTGGTAAAATATGTGATTTAATGACACAGATCAGAAGTTCTTCACAATGTATTTAAAAATGTAATTTCCTAAATTTATACACTTTTAAAGCTATTTCGCCAAATATTTGCAGCTGTTTTTCCTCCACTTCACAAAAGAGTGTTTTCTCTGAATCTGTGTGACTGCTTTGACCCTGAATAGGTGTTTTCTGCCAGACTGATAAGAATTTTGCAATTAAATTGCAGTGTAGGTACTTGTGGAAAAAATATTCACCAGGACTGGACAAAGCAGTTTAAGTCATCATTACAATGTTTGAAAGTGGCAACAGATTTATCCATTTCAACAAGGAATCAAATAATGTGGCACAATGTGAAGGAATCTGCAGAGAAATAAGAACAAACTTCGACTTATCAACAAATTCAGGGCTACTTTTTCACTCTGGATGCACAAGAATATACATTGGGTGAGTTAATATGACTTTATATGAAGGTCAAGGCTTTTTTGTGCCTGATTTTATTAGTCATGCAAAGTTTAAAAGCGGGCACACATGAAGGTATAGACATTTATACGTCAAACCAACATCAAAAAAGTTCCTCTGGTCAAGAGAATGGCCCCTGAACACATTGCAAAGGCAATAACAAAGTTCCTACAAGTCAGATCATTTTAAGTTTTATCTATATTATAGCTCTGAGTGATGCCAGAAAAATCTGCACTTCATTTCAAGCCAACTCATCATAAGGATCATTATGTGGATTTATACTTGTGTTAAGCTTCATCCACTGAAACTTAACAGTTAATGCCACATGAGCATAAAACAGAGTTTATTTCCTAAACTAAAACAGCCAATCAGAGTGAGGATGGTGGTTTATACAATGACAGCTGGAGTGTTGAACAGTATCAGGAAAACCAATTATTCTAGTTCCCCTGATTGAAAGAATTTTTAAAAGAAGAAATAAGGCTGTCTACTGTTGAAAAATGTCTGTTGCCTTTTTTCAAAACATGTCTTGATGGCATTAAATTCAAGATTTAGATATGATTTTCTATATTCAATTTGATTGGTTGACTTTCACTTAAATCTGAATGAAAAATGACTGTCTGGGGCTTGGTTACAGTCTAATACACAGAGAATCAATGTTAATGGATCTTTGGTAATCTATGGGAAAGTCATAACCAAAGAGGTTGGGAAATATTCTCAAATGCAATAAGAACTTAACATATGTAATATAAGTAAGGAATCAAATATTTACTCAAAGTAAAAAAAAAAAATTGACAATTTAACAGCCTGGAATACATTGGTGGCATGAAAATGACAGCTGGGATTGAGGCAGTAGGCCTAATCAGTTATGTCTTTTCCTGATTTCCACAGTACGTATTGTCATGTGTGAAAGCACGCAGACAAAACCAGAGAGTAAAAGAGGATCAGAAACTTACAGTATGTGCTCTGTAGGTGGCAAGGAAGGCGGTAAAAGAGCCAAAATAGTCCTAGCCCAGTGTGTGCTTACACACATCAATCCGGCATGATGAAACTTGCCACTCTAACTAATGCAGCCGCTGTCACCCTGCTGGTTCCATGTGTGCAGGAACTAAACAGTGTGGGGATGATCTGCCTCTGGCATGAGTGAATTACCAAAGAGCAAAAGCGGCAGGTTAATGAAGACACATTTTCTCAACTATAAGGTACAATTGATTTGTGATACCAAGAAAAGGGGAGGGAAAAATTAATAAACTACTAAAGTAATTCAATTCCAGATGATTCTGCAACCATTAAACTTATGGGTGAATACAGTAGGTAAGGGTGTCAAGATGGGGTATAAAAGAACATCAGCTAAAGTCCTGACCTTACAAAGGCTCACAGCTTTGTTTCAGACTCAACCAGGGAATCATCAATACAATAATTCCAAAACATATTTCTTTATGGAATATTTCTACTTCATCATCTACAGTGAGTCATGTTTTATAGGGATTCAAGAGGTTTGGAAAAATCTCTTTGCATAGCAACAATATACAGAACCCACTGTCAGATCATTGGTCACGTTTACATGAGAGTTTTAATCCCTCTTCAAATCAGAATTAAAGTTAATTTGGCTTTAAAGAGACAAAAAAATGACCATGTAAAAACAAATGGGTTCATGTGAAAGTGACGTAGCATGCTAGTGACTAGCTGCTGCTTCATAAGTAAACTCCAAATCAATCAAAAACGGTTCTTATGTTGTTTCTGAATGTTGTAGTTGAAAAGAAATTATTTTGTTTTAACTTCTGGTGACGTACGTCACTTCCACCCCCCAACTGGTTATAAAGTGGAATCATGAAAACAAGTTTTCCATATAAATCTTAATTCGGAATTATTATTTCCATGTAAACCTGAAGGAGAATTTTTTTTAATAATACTTTTTTTTTGTTTTATTCCAGACAATAAAAAAACATCATGTATCAGAATTCCTTTTGACCCCTAAGGCAGCACGGCATGTAAAGCCATCATGCCTCAATGATTGATATATTCTTGGGCACAGTAGTACAACTGAAAACCATTTTCACTCAACACAGTCCACATCCACATAACGGAGTGTAACCTGAGACTGTACTGGGCAAGGAGGAAGCCACACATCAGCTCTGTGCAGAAATGGACACAAACTCATTTCAGACCGAAAGAGAAGGAGAACACACATTCTGTGATCGGATGACTCCACGTTTAAACTGGTTATGGGAGAAACAGACATTGTTTTCAATGTGCCAAAGATGAGAAAGACTATCCGGCTGTTAGTGTGATATGGAAAAAGCCGGTCACTGTGATGATGTTATGAGAGGGAGAATCAAACAACCACAGGCTTCTGAGCAGCTTTCAATTTCTACTCAACAACAATGAGCACAGACTCTTCTGTCAACACTTGTATAATTTGTATCTCAGTTCCCAAATGATGAAAAAGTCAGAGGTAAACATGCCTGTGTCCTGACTCCTTCTGTCACTGCCAATATATACAGTATTTCCATCTTCACATTCCATGTATGAAAGAGAGCAGGCAGAAGTATATAGTAATATAGAGCTTTACCCCATTTCTACAATACACTGTAACATTCCATCACTATCGCACAACGCAAATCTTTCACTTCACAATAGAAGATTTACGAGCCCACCCAAGGAAGAAAGGGAAAAAAAAACTCATTGCAAAGATTAAACAAAACACCACAATCTTTCTGGCTTTAAACACAATCCCACCATCATTACCATCCTGGATGAAACTGTTGTTCTTCAAGCTTATATTATTCAATGTTTTCATTTTGTGCTTTCTTTTAAACTAGGAGATCTTTTCACTCTTTAAGTAAATTTGTATAACTGTTCCATAATTTTACCTCTCATATTGATACTTTTAAAGGTTATTCTTACACGCTGCATTTTTTAACTCAGTTTCCGTGTAGAATCAAACAGTACGCCCCCTCTCTTTCAGAAAACACGTTATTGGTCAGTTTTATTTGGAAGCAAATTGTTTCTTGCTCTAAATATTTGTCCTGTTTCAAACTGAATCAAATCTGGAAATTTTCCATCGTGTATTTTTGTAGAAGAGTTCACTTGTGTCTCCATATCCTGCATCATTTATCAGTCTAAAGCCCCTTTCCAGCATTGTTTTTATTGTCTGTATATGACTTTTGAACTCTTTAGTCATCCAGTCTTCCTGTGTACTTTTGTTTCTGTTACATTTATGACTGGATAGTTTTGCTCATATAATACATAGTACAAATTAATTAATCTGTGCTTACATGATGTTTTGGATTTAGCAAGTCTATATTGAAGTTTCTACAGTTAAACAGTACTTTCTGATTTACGTTAGAAAATAATTACTCTGTGCTATGTTTAAGTATTGCAATCCGTGATCCTGGTGTTCTTCGGAATTAAAAATTATATTTTTCTTTCTTTCCAAATAAATTGAAAGTATTATGCATTATATCACATCTCTGTCATCCTTTCCACATGTTCAGTTAGCCACTTTATGCCTTTCTTCATTTGTCCTACTCAAATTCAAAATACTCACTCTTTCCCTTGGACTATCCCAGTCTCTAATATGACAATCACACTAAAAGTTCTCTTAAAGCCCTCTTAGAAGTTATTTAGTCATGTGAAAATTTCAATATATGAACTTCTAGTATTATGATGAATACTAATAATAGTTGCTGTCATTTTTCAGATTGTTAAAAAAGTCTTTTTCTGGGTAAATGTTATATTCCACTATTTTGCGATCTGTAGCTGTGTTGGTTGTGATACTTAAACTATACTAAACAATACATCCTGTACTGAACACCATCCATAACCACCAGTAATTATAAGACTGGCTTGTCTCTTAGGCATAACTGGTGTTTTTCCACTTCTGTTCTCTCTAAAGACTTGATACTCCAGAGTCCCATTCAGTTTAATGTAAACCTTGCAGTCTCAAGTCCATGTTGACTGTTTTTTCATTACCCATGACTCTTTTACAATTTCAGCTTGTGTTTTAGTTAGGTTTTCATTTACATAGACATTATTAATAAAGCAAATAGTAATTGCGGGTTTCAAATCTTATTTTTTCTTGGGAGTGGTTGACACCCATCTATATCTTTATTTTCTACCTTAATGCCCCTACTGTCAAAGAATGCAACTGGTTATTATTCTAAGTTGTTCTTGCTCTGGTGGGTCCCCGTTTCTGTTGCTGTAAGCCTTGCATATGACCAGTGTGTGGTTTCCAACGCATTGATTGTCACATCATTTATTCTATTCAAGTTCTAACACTCGGAATTCCAAGAAGGCAAATTTCTCATCATTTTCCGTAGTTTTTTCTCCTAAGGTATTTAATCTCCCTCATAAAGTCCATTATTATTTTTTGCTGTTTTGAAATGGTTATTTTTTCAGACATGAAGTTAAGGGACTTCTTAATCTCTCCAATTTCTTCATCGGTGACAATTATTCTTTTAGCTGACATCTTGTAAACAAACACCCCTGTGGCAGGGGAAATTGGTTTTGCAATCTGAACTCTTTTCTTCATGGATAAAGTTTAGGAAGTATGTTAAAGTGTGTCACCTGCCTTAAAAACTGTTTAAGGCAGTCACAGCAGTGAAGGCTGTGATGGGATTTGATCCTAATTTAAGTAAAATTTATTTCCATAGTTGAGCTGTTTTCACTGTGCTGTATACTCTGTGCAGGCATGTCACAGCTCTTCAATGATTCAGTGTGAGACAAAAATAAAAAATTCATTGAGCAGCCCGAGGGGTGCTGCATAAAAAAAAAATCTTTTACCACATTATTACCTCGTCACATGAGGAGATTGGAGATCTCCGCAGACCTGTTTTGTTTCCTGTCTGTAATCAGAGGGCCACATCAATTTTGGCTCAGAAAGCAAATTTAAACAATCCAATCTGATCAAATAATACCAGAGACTTCCTGAGGCCACAGCCCCAAGGAAAAAAAAAAGAGGAAATGTTTGAGACTTTAAGCGTCGGTAAGGTGGAATGTGAAGCTGATGGGTTTAAATGAAATAGATATCTCAAGTTAATTTCTCGGATTTGACCTCAGCATGCTTGCATGTGTAATTTATTGGTGGATGCATTCATTTTCAGTTCAAAGAACCTATTTTTTAAAGAATTTCTCATGTGATTGTTTTTTTTGTACTCTCCAGGATTTTTTAGTTTGCGCAGCTTAATAACAACACATACTGTAATGAGCTACATGATCTCACCTCTGTCACTCAGACTGTAGATGGAGTCCACTTCTGAGCCTGGAGTTCCTGTCGCATCCAGCAGGAGTTTACTGGAAATTCCCATGCAAAGTGACTCTTTCAGACACAACTCTGAAGAAAAGGGAGAAGGCATTAAAAAACAGGACTGATACCATGTACTACATTCTCAGCTAAGGCTAATTACAAATAATGGTGAAGGTTTCCTTGCAGACATTAATCAGGTACATAGAAGCAGTGCAGTATGAGCGGCTTTAATCCCTTCTTCAAGGATGCTGCAAAGCGCCACGTGCAGGGTCGTACTGAAATCTAAGCCAACTGCAGGAAGCGATGCTCAGATACAAGGAGATGTGATAGCCAGAAGCTCCTTGTGTTTGGAAAGCTGGGCATAAACACAGGGACAAAAAATCACACAGGGACAAAAAAAGAGGAAAACTGGACTGGTTGGGGCATTTTTACATGTTCCCTAATCACAGGAAGGGCTATTTTTATCCACACTAAGCTACACAAAGAGAATTCCTCTAGTCCCCAGAAATTATAAACCCTAAGCATGCCTCTTTACCCTTTGATTCTAATATTGATTAAATGACAAAAAAAAAATACAGCTAAATATCTGACTAAAATAACCTCTACTGGTTCTCAGACTTTTTTCAGATTTCTTTTTTATCTGTGCTATTATATTTGGAAAATATGAACATATGTTTTAAGTGGGGGTGTATGTTTTAGTGACATCCTGTGGCAAAGTAGCAGCTTGCACCCAACTGAGTACATCCTTTCTCATACCTTCTTCCAAGTGTGTAGATCATTGCACAGTGCCTATGGGAAACGTGAAATGTGCCCAAAAACACACTCTTCAGTATGAAACCAAGTTAGTATAGAACTAAAATAGTATAGATGTACGATGCAACTTATTGATTGCAGCCTAAACATTTATGCTGGTTTAGCCTTTTAAAACCAAAACTTACTAATGAGCTACATCTCTCACTAGAGAGCTTTAAACCTCATTAAGAGATGGTGGTTAAGATGCAACATAGCCCTGCCCTAACGTTCATCCTCTTTTACCATCTATTTTACGCCATATGGGGACCAAATTCTTGAAATGGACATCATACTTAACTGAAGAAGACATTCAATTACCAAAAAGGAATTTGGGCATGAAAAGAAAACGTAAACAACAGGCATTTTCTAATAGGCTAGTATTTGTGGGCACATAAGACTCCACCTAGTGGCTATGTAAGAGAATGCAGGTTTAAGGTACATCTTTATTGCCAGAAAGGAATTTTCTATTGTTCTCTATAGTGAAACATGGGCAATGCTTGGACAGCTTGGACTTGGAGGAAGAGGATGCACATGAAATCTGTCAATATACTCACATGACATTTTATTAGGAATACTAGTTCAACTGGTTTTTCATGAAAACAGCTAATCAGCCAATCAAAAGACAGAAACTCAAAGCATTAAATCAGGGAGACATAGACAAGATGGTTTGCTTGGCATCCGAATGAGAAATGATAGGGGGTTTTAGAGACTTTGAACTTAATGTGTTGGTGCCAGATAGGGTATGAGGTGAGTATTTCTAAAACTGCTGATTTAGTGGGATTTTCACACACATCATCCCTTACTGTCTACAGAGAATGGCTTGAAAAAGTTAAAATATGCCGTGAGCAGCAGGGCCAAAATGTCTTGTTGTTGTCAGAGGTCAGAGGGGAATAGTCAGACTGGTTGGAGACGACAAAGGAACAGTAACTTAAAAAATGACTGGTTTCAAGCAAGGAATGCTAAATAACATCTCTAAATGGATTCAGTTGCATTGCATTGTGTTTCATTGCATTCAGTTGATGCCGCTTCTGTTAGGTAAGAACAGACTGTACAGGTTCAACAGAAATTGATGATTAGATTATTAGAATTTAATTTGCTCTGGTTTAGTCTCTATTCCAGCAGCTAGATTCAGATTCTATGGGCAGAATTAGATGGAAAGAACACAAAAACATGAGTCCATCCTGCCTTGTATCAACAGGCTACTGTTGGCGGTGTAACTGTGTGGGACATATTTCTTTGATAGACTGTGGGATCTGTAGTGCCAACTTGATAATGCACAATGTTAGAAAGCTCAAATCATCTTAAACTGTCTTTTGATAAAGACATTGGCTTTGCTGTACTCCTATAGCTTCCAGTCACCAGATCTCAGTCCAGTAGAGAACCTTTGGGATCTGGTGGAATGGGAGAGTCTCATCTTAGATATTCAGACGAATATAAAAATGTGCTGTCATGGCAATACGGACCAAAATCTCTCATGGATGTTTCCAACTATTCCTTGGATCTGTCACTAAGAATGAAGGTAGTTGTGAAGGTAGAGGGGGTCTAATCCGGTACAGGTAAGGGAAACCTAATTAGGGTGCAAGCATGTGCATTCTACAATGATACAAAAAAAGATCCTGATCTAAAAACTTGGCATCCAGGCAAACAATGCACAGTGATCCGTAACCAGAATTTTCCTGTCCTTTCTTTTTCTTGCTCGCCTTTGCACCATACAACTTAAAGGCAAACAGATCTTTCCTCACATTTAACTCTGCTTTCCTTTGTGTTAAAAAGAATATATGTGACTCATTTTATACACATTAGAACTCCTGAAGATGTATAAAAGTTACACACTTGTATCATTGATTAGACCAGAGACAATTTCTCCACGGTTAGAGCGAGGTCATCCTGTACCTGTGTTATTGATGGCGTGTGTCCACAGCAGATGGGCAATGTCGTGTGCCCAGGCCTCCCTGTCTTCCCTATCCTGCGCTTGCAGTGTAATGCAGTCTCTGGTTCTTGGAGGCTGTCGAACCCAGACTTCAAACTTCACACCCTCGTCACCAACACTCTGAGTCAGACCCATCTCACCCATCTGCAAGGGGAAGAAGACAAACTGTTACAAATGCAATCGCCACAGATTTGATTTGCTTTTATAATCCTTAATGGAAGCAGCTTCTCTGGATGACTTGTTTGCTGTCTGTGCGTCAGTTATGAACCTTGATGCTGTGTTTGTAGTTGTAGGTGGTGCGTCCAGTCCCGGAACTCTTCTGTTTGGTGAAGATGACCACATACTGGAATAGGAAAACATTCCTGACGCCTGCCCGCTTCCTCCGAGGTCCTCCGCACACAGTCAGCTCACCCTGGCGCACCAGCTCACCACGGTCCGCCACAGGGATCTGACATCACATCACAACAGACATTAGTTTGAGCAATAAATGATTGCATCATGATTTCTATCCTTAAAAGCTTAAACTCAGCTTTAAATTGGCTGCTTTTTTGGAAGTAGTTTCAAATATCCACACAAAGTCATAATATCTAAAATATTTTTTTTCAAGTGGACTTTTTTAGCTGTTGAGAGGTGACAAAAAAACATTCCTGTTTCCATGGTACAATGTCTGTTCTCGGGGAAAATCAGACCATCCCTCACCCTCCTTCACCTACTAAAATCCTCGATTTAGAATTGCAAGATTTTTGTCCATAAAGAATGAAAAGCCTTGTTCACAATTCAATAAAGGAAAGGACAAAGCAGCATTATTGCTTTAGAGCCTTCAATAGTTGCATACTCCCACTTTACACAGATGCCTTTTCTGCTGGATCTTCACTCTAATTGGCCATCTGAGTCATGTCTTTTGTAAAAATGTGACTTTATTGTTCATGTCAATTACAGGGTTGAGGCTTTGTGATGCTGTTGCAACTCATAACAAAAGGCAGATAGACAGTCACAAAAGTAAAAAAAAATACATAGTGTTCTGTTTGAACTTAATGCGAAACTTGCAAAGGCACAAACAGCAAACAGGGCAACGTGAGCGATGCATGAGGCTAGCGGTAGATGAAAACGGCTGGCATTTTTACCAGCAACCATTGACATACAAGTTTATTTTTGCAGCTCTGGGGATCTGTGGGTCATGGTATGAGAGATACTTCACATACATCATGAACACCCACTTCCACACCCACTTTAATATCTGTGCAACTGCACATGCAATCACTTTTACTTGGAGAGCAGTTGCGGCGTGATTTGAAGTAGCTCAGTGGAAGTGTACAGACATAATCTCTTTTGTACAAAGGTTTTGTGTGTATTCATGTGTGTGGGAGTTCAATATTTGTCACGACTATCTATTCACGATACCTCCATATCAGAGTAGCAATACATAGACCATGCTTATTTTTTATTTAGAATTCCTTGAAAATATTGACTCTTTGAGCTCTTTAACTACTGTTTAGCTCTCTGCTCCAATTATTGTATAGCCTACTTTGTATGAAATGGGTTTACAGTATCTCTGCTACCACAAGGTCTATTGGGATACTTTTGGATAGAAATATAACCATTAGTATGTGTGAAAAAATAAAGCATAAAGCATGGGCTCAATAAAGACAGTTCAGGCGAGGTTTGTTGTTTGGACCCTGTCTTCTCTAAATTTGGGGGACCTTAGGTTTTTGAAATAACTCTATGTAACTTTCTGATGTTGAAAATATCCGTTTTTGATTAATTTTATTGAACAGGGGCATTTAGTATTTACATTCCCCCAACATCCAGAGGCAGAGAAACTACACTTCGTAACTATGTGTTTCTGGACTTACAGTACCTCTACGTTAATTTAAGATGGCTTATTTAAGTTATGCACCGCCTCACACAACTGGAACTGGATAAAAACACACTGGCCATTTTTAACATAGAGATCACAAGAGGACATGTAAGAAAAATAAAGGAATAAAACAGTCAACATTGGCCTGACTTTTACTCGCCTGAGAGAGCTCAGGTAGAAGTAGGATGAAAGAATGCGGAATTAGCTGTTGATACGTGAAAACACTGTCATCCCTCGCTTTTAATTTTCTTTGGCTATTTGTAATATCCCAAAAGTACCAAAGATAATTTTAAGAAGATTAAAACACCCATACAATTATTACAATTGTACAATCACATTATGAAAAAAAAAAAAAACAACAAAAAAAAAAAGAAAAAAAAATTCTCAATAGTTTTAATATCGTGTTGAGCTTCATGCTTTCAAATGGTATTTATTCATTAAATGTCATTTAAGGTTGCTTACTTTTTCAAATCCACAAATGAGCTTCTGGTGGAGTAACCAGTATGTGCATGTCTCTTCAATAAATGTAAAAAACTAGTGTATTTGTCTTCGTGATTCTTAATAATGAGTGTTGTGTAGAAAATAATAATAATTCCATTATTTCTATCTGCCTTTCCTCATCATGTTTCTTTCCCTCTAAGAAAAGAAAGTGGGACTTGACAGTTGCAGACTCATAAACTGGGACAGGCGTTCTCACCGGACATCCGACGATGAGGTCGCCAGCCCTGAGGTCCTCACCGTGCCGCTGGGCGTGTTTCAGGATGGAGAGGGCGGAGTCTGAGGCAGGATTTATGCCTCCCAGCTCCTCAAGGGCCTCGCAGTACTGCTCCAGCCGCTGAATGGGAGCCTGGAGACAGTGGGGGAATGACAGAGGAGAAAGGGGGGAGGCCTGAGGGAGTTTGGACTTTAGGGGAGGGGAGACATGAAAAAAGTTTAAGTAAAAGTTAGAATCATAAACCTAGAATCTCTGCTGGTGTTGACACATTGCATTCAGAGCCTTGGATGGTGGTGTTTATATTGAACTTACATTCACAAACCCATAAAAACTAAAGAAAGTTTAAAGAACTTTATGAGCTGTTTAAGATGCTGACTTGGCTTCCGACTTCCACAGATTCAATTCAATTCAATTCCACTGCACATCTGTGGGATGTGCAGGGAAAACAAGTCTAATCCACAGAGGCCTCACTTTGCAAATTATAAGATTTAAAGGATCTGCCAAAGGTCTGGTTGCCTGGATACTCCAGGACATCTGCAGAGGTCTTTAGACCAGGTCTCAACAGGTCAGAGTTTCTTTGGTGGGTACTTTATGAATTTACTAACATGAAATCATAATCTATGACCTCTAATCAAGATTCACTTATATACTGTAGTTCTGAATCTGATCATGTAGAATTTCCCATGTGAAAATGAGAATTATGAAGGTAGGGTTTCCTGCAACAACTTGGAGACATTTTATGTAACACTGCCTTCTAGATAAAGCTTGCTGCAAGGGCTGAGTCTGGGATGAGTGGAGGACCGAATCGAAGAGAAGATTCAGTTGTTTTTGATAGCTCAGCAATTATTTTCTATCAACTGCCTCCAAAGAACACAGTTATAAAAGAATTAACTATTCTGGCTAATGCAATTGATCTGTTTTAATTGGATTATAATTGGACTACAATGAATTGGGCTGAATTAGACCCTGATGTAAAAGTGCCTTGAGAAGACATAATGGTGAATTGGCGCCATAGTAATAATAGTATAGTAATAAAGCTGAAATGAATTGAAATAAATCAAATAAAAACCACACTCTGACTCTCCGCACGTAGAAGTTAAATGACTGACCTGATTTTCTAAAAGAGCTGGAAGATTATTTCAGCCCTGGGTCTGTTGCATTTCCACTGAGGGTTTTAAGGTACATAGTAAATTAGCGCTGATCAGAACTGCCGACACAGACTATTAAACCTGGATGTTCACTTCAGCTGCACTGATTCAATTATCGTCCATGTTACACATTTCTACAGTTGTGGATGTTTTATATGTCTTGGAGTGTAACTGGTGTGAAACAATCAGAGATTAATATTTCATTTCTCTAATTTTACTGCTTTCTTAATGTCATTCTGGAGCTCGGTTGACCAGATCAGCTGATTGAAGCTGCATTATTGGTTGAGTTTGAGATGTTCTGTTACATAAGAAAGGTGGGAAATAAGATGCTGTAAATATTGAGCTGTAAGCTACAAAACCAGGGTCATTTTGGTGAGTAAAAAGGAACTTGGCATCTGGTTCAAGTTCTTTGGAAAGGTTTCATATTGGGCCACAAAATACAAAAGACTAGCCTGTGCTTTTTCTCCAAATTGCTAATGAGTGATCCTCATATGTAAATAGAAAGTATTATATTCTGTTGTCTTTAATAAATTATATAAATAAATATACAAATATATAAATTATATATATTATTTATTATTTATTATCTGTTGGATTTAAATTAGCTTTAATTCATTTAAAAAAATGTTAAGGTATCAGTCAGCTTCTTTTTACTTTCTTTTTCATCCACTCATCACAGAAATTATGAATGCAATAATCTAGGAAGCTCTAGTTTTAATCGTCACAAAAACCATCAACATCAACCCAACCAAACAATCACCACCATTATTCAGCTTTCATCCCAGTTTCACGGCCATCAATGTTACCATAAATCTTCCTGCTCTGACAATCCTCACTGCACTCAGGCTTGAGATATGAACTCACGCTGCCCCCTGGTGGTATTGAGTTAGAAATCCTCTTCACTAAGACAACTCGAATGCAGCTTCAAAGATCTGAAGCAGCACCAAGATCTCTCCACGTAGTCCTCATAGTAATCTCATCATGCTGTCGATGTATTAGTTTTAGCTAATTGTAGCTTGGGAGCTCAAATTACTTTCTCTATAATCTGCCTTTAATTGGCTTTTCTACTTGTATATTGTAATTAGTTTGACTGTATACGGCTCATTTTTAATTGCTACCACTGATGAAGAAAGCTACTTTAATTGGTTTGTGTTTGTGATGTGCTCAAAAAAAACATTCAAGCCAATGCTCTCATATTATGATTTAACAGATTTTTTTGAAAAACAAATAAAAACAAATGAAGATTTCATGACCCTAACACTTTATGTGTACACACTTTTATGTGTAGAGACATGAGTGCTGAACACAAAGAAAACTGGGCCTTCTTCTCTGACTGAAACTTTGCACTGAAATGAGCGGAAAACAGGAAGAAGACTGAAACTATTCTGCTAAAATCTTTTTGGGTACAAATTTATTTAAGTTTTCACTCAAAGAAAAAAAAAGTGGATTCACCTTGAAGAAGTCGGCGGCCTGTGTGACCAGTGGAGAATCCAGTTCGGGTTTAGACCGGATGTACTGGGAATACTGCAGGAACTGTTCCCGCTGAGTTTGAACAGATATGGGAAAATGAAACAAAAGAAAACAGACAGACAGCAAATTAACATGATATGTAAAGCAAATGTAATCTACATTTAAGTTACATCATGTCTATCCAGTTGTTTCTCTGCGATCATTTTGGTACATTTAAAGAACAACTTGGTGCTTCACAAAGTATTGGCCTATCCTACACATACAGTAATAATCACTGGAAATGTGGGTTTGAATTTTAAAATATCTCATATGATATGGAGAGTCTTTTTTATTACAAGTTTTGTATCAAGTCTGTATCACCTCCCTCACTCACTACAGTATCTTTAGCACTCTGAAACTAGTACAACGTTATATTACACACAGTGGGACAGGATAACTAGCTGTACTACAAGCTGATATTTTGTCTTAAGAACCTGTTTTTGTTCATATCTAATAATCCAACATCAGAAGATTACCTCTAGTTTTGCTTTAATGTGAAATGTGATGGCAAATGTATTCTGAAAACAACACCAGTGATTGTTAGCAAACATTAGCAATCATTAGCTAAATTTGGTCCCTCAGCAGCACAACACAAATGAAGTTCTCTTTGATGGATGCTCCTTATCTTTTTTCTTTTTTCAAATTATTTACCCCAAATTTCCAACGATCAAATTGCAATTATTACAATAATAATACAGTGTGCACTAATTATGTCAGACTGATCTACTGTAAGCTAGCTCAAACAGATTTACAACTAGATATAGAGAGGTGATACTGTAATATAAACAGCAGGAGGAGCCTAACCAAATATTCCTAATAGGTTTCTTTTTTGATGGAATATCTCTTAAAATGTAAGTAAGGTGAGGAGTTTTCAGATACCTTTCCTGATTGCTTATATTTAAAGTAGCTATACCTGATATTATTTTAGTCTTTTTAAGAAAAATGGTTTCTACACGGTATATTATGTGGTAAAAGAGGTAAGTCCATAAAAATGAATGACTCATTGATTGCGCATATGTACGAGTCCAGGCCATTTAAGTTAGTGAAAGTGGCTAATTTTTAGCTTTGGCGTTACGCCCTTTCTCTGCCAATGGGGTTTAAACTCCGGATTCCGGATCAGCCAGTAAGAGCTCTCCTCTAGAGAATTTGAAAGTTACGGAAGAGAAAGAGCGTCACGCCAAAGGAAAAAATCAGCTGCTGTCGCTAACTAAAATGTTCTGGACTCGTGCATATGCGCAATCAATGAGTCATTCATTTTTATGGACTTAAAACGGGTAAGTCCCACTTACTCTTTTTACCACATAATATACTGTGTAGAAACCATTTTTCTTAGAAAGATTAAAATAATATCAGGTATATCTCATTTAACAAGAAAATCACAGGTTCCTGTTCTGCTCTTTAATAGGATAAAAGGGCAAAATTAGCTGAAAAGGACCACCAATATTCCACTTATTTAGCCAATGGATAGCAGAAGGGTAGGCTTATGAGATGTAATGAGTTGGGGGAGGAAGCTGAAGCCCTGTTTGGAAAATGATTGACTTTTCCTTCAGATAATGGAACTTACATATTTGCTGAAGCAGTCTTGTTGCAACAAGCTCTGAACAAGAGCCCCCTCCATAGCAGGGAGCAGGTTCTGTGAATGAAAGGCGCTGAGGCCGGCCCAGTTGGGGAAGAGCGTGTCTGCCTTCCCTCTGATAGATGCCGGGGTGTCTGACAGCTCCAGTAAGGGGAGGTATGTCTCTTCTACTCCCTTCAGGACCGTCACATACTGCCTCTCTGAGCTCAGCATCCTACACCACAGCAGATACAGCTTACTGCAGAAGGGAGAGAAAAGGAAGGGAATGATGGAGAGTTTGCAAAATGGATATAAACATGCTAAAAGCTGGGAAAGTGGGAGGGAAGCCAGCAGTAAGTAATGGGCAGGGATCAAAGACCTGGTAATGAAAGAATAATCTCCGACTGCATGCTGATAAAATGATTCTGAGAGACTTCAGTTGTGCTTAAATTCTCCCCAAAACGATGCATCACTTTTCACTTTCATCTCGGCCTCATCTGTTCTAATTGAATTTATTGGTTGTGCGTTGGAGCTTTAAGCCTGCTGAGATTCTTATTTCCTCACAGGCTAACTCCCACATTGCCCAAAACGAAAAAAAAAACAAACAAACAAAAAAAGAAAAGAAAAACTAGAAAAATGAAAACGTACCTCTGTGCAGTTGAGCCGGCCCTGTCGGTCCCAGTCTCCCTCTCAGTCCTCCCCAGCAGGACATGTTGCCGTGGTGACCCTGTGTGGTCAACAACCTCCTTGCTGCTCACCTCCACTCCTCGGATCAACACCCCTCCTCCACTGCCCCATCCAGGGATGGCTGCAGCCATGCCGGTGGCGATGACGGGGTCAGCTAACGCCCGTCGCCCCAGCCAGGACATAGGGGAGTTCCGACTCGCCCCGCCCACTGGAGACTCTGCAGATTTGGGCGTGGCTGTCCCTCGACGGGGTGCCAGGAGAGCCTGGAGGTCAAAGCTTGGGTGACGCTTCCTGGGGGGCTTGGGAGGCAGGGGGGCCTCTGTGGGCTGTAAAAGCATTGAGATGAGTTTTTAAATGGTAAATGGTGGAATTTAGAGAAAATAAATTACAAAGAAATCCCATTTTGATTTTAAGTATATAATAATTTCACTGCATGCAGAAATAGCGCAAACAATTAAAAAGCATCTGAAGCCATGCTTCATTCTGGGTTCCTCAGTTTCAATCATCTCCGTATGGAATTATCTGACGCTTTAAGCAGGGAAACACTCAAATATGTTCATTGTCTCATCCTTGGAAATATTTCAATATTATCAGAGAATGAAATAGAACTAGAGTTGTAGAAAGCTGCTTCAAAGAAAATAATAAAAAGTGGACAAAAAGTATTTTAGGAACTTTTTTCAATTAGATATGATGTCATTATTCTGTCATGAAAGCTGGAATTTGTCCTTCTTTTTTCTTTACACTAATCAGCCAAATGAGGTAGATGTCAAAGCTTTTTCTGAGAAATGTTTTCATTAATCTTTTCATTATCTGACAACTTGAAGGCAGAGCATTATACTGCAGGGTGTTTTGGACCTCAATTCTTTTTAAAAACTAAATATTAGGCTTTAGGTTTATTATTTTTGCCTGGATAGCTGACATCTATGGAGGCCCAAAATATTCAAAATTGAATAAATATAAATAAGACTTTGAAATAAATACCATTTTGAGAAATAAAAGGCGAATATATATTATGACATTTACTAGTAAAATAAGGGAGTGTTATTGTGAAATATATACATTATTATTCTTTAATATATATTTATTATTTTCAATTTATT
>JBBBVT010000005.1:13723795-13737453 GCA_037177035.1 Craterocephalus eyresii | reverse complement strand
CGAGTTGCACCACAACTGTCTGGGTAAGTAAATGATCGTATAGCATGCTACAACATAGGCACAGGTTGAAAAATACCAAACTTCCCCTTTAAGCCTCCCTTCCATCTCTTTTTTTGTGACTGTAATAAAGCGGCAAAGAGGGAAGGAAGTAAATGATATCTGTCAGGACGGATATTACATAACATTAAAAAGCATGCGTGACTTTTCTCTTGAGTTTGAGTCTGAATTCTGTAAATCTGTGTTCTCAGGTCTTCTTCTCTCCACCCACTTCTTCCTCAATGTAACCCTGTGTTCGTGCCTTCTTCCCCACCTCCCTCTTCTCAAAGAAATTCCTCAATCAGTTTACTATAGACTCCAACTTTCAACATCTTTTTTTTTCAGATATGCGCATGCACACGAGCACAGTGAATGAAAGCCATTTCCATTCTCTCCACCCTCTCCTCCCACCGCTGCTCTGTAACTCGCTCTTTCTCTCATAGCACTAACACACTCACATATGGAAAGAATTATTGTCATGACTCACAGTGTAACTCCTGTCCCAGGCAGCTCCACTAAGCGACAATGAAAACATAGTTTGCTCACAATCCCTGTGCATGTGGATATGCATGTAAGTCTAGGGAAAACTGGAAGGAGACATATGAGAAAGTTCTTGCTTCGAAGCTTGAGCTAAACAGCATGCGCTGTTTGTCTTTTTTAGTATCTCATAAAGTAAAATGAAAGGGACGCAGCTCAGTTTAAACATAAGGGATTTGACATAAATATATGTTACATCTCTTTGAAACCTTTTTTATTTGACTTCACTATGTGAGAGACAAGAGATATGTAAGAATACACAACATAGCCTGAACCACACTGTAAACCACAGATTTTTGTATGTGAATGTCTGAAAAGTCCGAAAAAAAACTCATCTTTCTCTATTTAATGGAGCCTTTATTTCCCTGTAGACAAAAATACAATTTAACAACTGTTTTCAACAACCACGCAAGTTCAAACATGTCTCAGATTAGCAACACTTAAGAGATTCCTTTAGACTGGAGTCTTCATGTCACCTTGTACTGATAGATGGGTCTGAAAGCTTGGGTGGCGTGAGTAAGAACTTGAGATTGGCTTGAGGTTTGATTTTCTTCAGGACTTGAAAATATCTAACTTGAGAAAGAATTGGGAACTGACTTGGACATTTTGTTAGTTAAAGGGACTATACAAAATCTGAGTCCATGCTGCTGTGACAGGCGCCATGGGTAACTGCAGCCACCAGCAAAGCGGCAGTCATGAACTTCCTGTTTAAGAGCTGTTGGTAACGCGCATATACAACGTCAATTTACGCCACATCCCCACGACTGCGCGGGACATTCGGACACCGAACTGCAGGGCATTTTTTAGCACACAGCCTGTTCAAGGCAACAGACAGAAACGTGGATTGCTTCGTTATGTTGGGTTTTTAATGCCTCACGACACATTAGCATTGAATAAACTGGAAATGCATGTTTAGTTTCTCACAAATCTTGCCTTAAGTCCCTTTAAAGACTAAAGGACTAAATATATCACTTGGGTGGGTGAATGGATTGATAAAGAAACTAAATTGACCTTTGGCTATAGACATATAAGGGGTCTTACAGTAAGTGGGTAAGCAAGTTGGATAGATGGATGTTATTAAAATGGGATTCCAGTGAGTTGGACTATAATTAAATTGGATATGACCACACTCTTAAAACTGGTTGGAGATGAATTTGTGGCAAATTGGCATTGAACAAAAAGGGGTGAATTGAACTGAATAGCAAAGGCTCTATCCAATATGATACACAAACAAAGTAGTGTTCGCTTTGTGTTGTTTCGGATTCTCTCTTGAACCATACAGCAATAATCAGTCAGTCTTCCATTTCTTCGCTCCACAGGGCTGTGTTGCTGTGAAAAGTGTTACTTTTTTCAGAGAAATTAAATCTGTGAGAAATATCTATTTAGCTGTTTACTTCCTTTTCAGTACAACTTTCTTTTTTTAATTTTATGTACAGTGCAAATAAAAGGTTGGGTAAAGAGGTTATTCAGTCGCTTTGGCCCCTATAGCCCATATCCATCCATAGGATTCTTTAAGGCTGAGATACTGTATAATTTGAGATGTCACTTGATAATACTATACACTGTGCTTGGAGTTTGAACAACCAAGAGACAAATTTTGAATAATGATTGTTTCCAACTGTTTAGTCCTTGAGGAATTGAAACTAAACCTGACACTGGCTCTTGTCTGATTTAACTTTGACTTACATTAAAATGAACAAAACACAAGAAATTAACTGCTTTTCTCTAAGAGTTTGATTGAGTGCATTCTTATTTCAGTTAACTTAAACTGGCTTTAATTTAAGCCCTACAAGCAGAACATAAATTTAGTCTTGGATATGTCCGAATTGACTTCAGACCTTCCTCTCATGTCTTAAGACTTAACCCAACCATCTTGGGTTAGCCATAAAATTTGAGGCTTGACTCGTCTTGATTGACTTGAAATCATAATGCCTTAAAAAAAAAGAAAAGAAAAGCTCTGCCAGTGGACACACACATCAGCAGAAAACCACTTTCCCCAAAAGAATCAAGATTTCCCACAGCATACTTCTTCCATGTGACAGCAGATCCTGTTTCTGATTACAGAGCTATGTGTGTGTTCACTGGCAGTGTGTTTGCAGTCTGGAACTCACACAGGCATGCTGCTGGAGTTTGTGCAGGAGGTGCTTGGCAGGTACGAAGTAATCGAGGAGGTAGCGAAGGCTGTCGTGTTGATATGTTGATTCCAGGACTGAGAAGACCTGCAGAGACAGTGCAGGATTGAGCAAAAACCTTGAATAAACTGCAAAGACCCTTCATGAGCTACAAGCAACCCTTGTTAGAGGGTTGATGTTTATGTGTCTTTGAGTATATAGACTGAAATGGTGTTTCATTTGCCCATGAGTGCAAGTTTCCTTCACTAGACAGCATGTAATCAGATACTACAGCAAGAATATCTTAAGGCTCAAGTTCGGTAAAGTTTGAGCCACTGGTTGGAGGAAAAGGGTTTGGCCACAATAGACCACAGGGCTAGAGCTTGTTTTTGTTGGCTTTCAGCAGCAGTTTGTATTTCAGGAACCAATGTTATCTGGGTAAAAACATTGTCTTTACCATGTTTCTCTCTGCAAAAATGTGCAGTGTAAATAAATGTGCATGCGTCTGTGATACCTGGGATAAGAGGGGTGGCGCTGTGCTCTCAAAAGGAGGGTAAAGTGATGAGAGTGCCCCCTGCACACAGTCCTCCATTGCCTCTGAACCCTAAGACAGACAAGGATGGTGAGAAAGGGTTAATCCATAACCGGACACTGAATGAACTGTAATGTCTGTGTTTGTGTTTAACAGCCGCCTCCTCTCACTTTTTGCTGACACCCGCACATACAAATATACACACGTACTACACTTTCAGCTTCCTGCTTTATGGTCTGGGGAGTGTCAAACATTTCCTCCAAGGGCCAGCAAATGTAAGACCCCCAGAACAAAAGAGTGTGTTAACTCCCTAATATGCACACATGCATGCACAGCTGCATGCACACACACACATCATTAGACTGGACAAGCCTGTGAGGTGGAGGGTGACAGAGCAGAGCAACGCAGAGTGTTTATTTTTCTACACAGCCCGTTGGCATGGCAACCTGTAACTTTTCTCTCTCCCTTCACATTTCCCCTCAAACCTTCCACCAGCTTTCTTTCCTTGTTTTTCTCAGTTTCATCTCATCAGTGGACTCTTTTTTTCCCCTCATCCCAATTTTTTTTTTTTTACCTTCAATGTTTTACTTCCATCCAACTCTCTGGATGTCATCTGACAACAATTACATCTGGATTCCTCAGCACATTGTGCTGAAGAACTACAGCAACCAAGGGGATAGGCTGGGAACGATCGGTTCAAACCGACTCATGGATAACAAAGTGTACGGAAAAAGTAGTGAGCGGCTAGCTGAGAGAGCCAAGAATGAATGAGTTGGTGGTGGTGTGGGGCCTTTTATGGTGGAAGAACCGGGTTCAACAGTATTAAGAGTTACTTTCTGGGTTTGTTTTTGCATACAGAGGGGAGTTGGGGTTAGCCACAGAGGGGGACAGCATAAGCGTTGCAAATAGGAAAGTATTGCAAACAGTCTTAGGTTTTACGTGGCTAGCTTCTTGCACAACTTTCAACAGAAAAGGAGGATTTTGACAATATGTCAAATCCTCTGTTTCCCTCAGATTTGTTTGAGAAAATTGAAGAATTATTTAATATTTACAATTTATTACCATGTGACATGGTAAAATTATTGTAGAGTAGTCTTAAACTTCTTGCTAACCATTAGGAGGCAGAGGGAAAGTATCATATTATACAGTATATAGTACAGGATTTTACGGAACGTTTTTACCATAAAGTCGCGTGAAATGTCCCTGAAACTATAAGTGAAAAATATGATATGTTTGGCTTTAAAGGTCCTGCTTCAAAATCAAAGAAGAGGCAGTAAAAATCAAATTTGAGACTTGCCCTGTTGAGGTTCCACACAACAGATTAAATGCTCTGTTTCCTTCCAGCCATCTTGGCTGTAAGGCAAATGGTCCCAAGAGTGGACTAACGTTGCCGTAATTTTTCCAAAGTAAATAAGAATGTTGACAGGACCGAATGATGTGACTTTTGCAGTTGCTGCAAAACTAATTTGGATTATACAGAGCTCAGTTTTCTGGAGGCAGAACACAGAAAAGTCAGGTAATTTTCTTGGTTTCCAGAGAACAAAACCACAAATCCACACTTCCAAATTAGAAAAAACAGTTTTAAAAATGCTCAAGATAGTGTTTTTAGACCTGTATAATCCCTGTGAACAAGCGAAGTCCCGTTGGTGTGTAGACTATGGTCAATAAAAGTCTGCCAGAGAACATATTGTAAACAGTATAGAGGTAGTAAAAGAGGTTTATACAGCCTTCTTTCTCACTGACAGAACATACTTAGGGGAGTAAAAGCACAGTGGGGGGTTCAGGCGATTGCAAGACAAGCCAGCAGGAACTTCCTCTTTGACTCAGTCTTTTTGAAGCATCCAACAGGAGTTGGGCTCACTCACCACTCAATTAAATTAAAAAGATGACAGTGGACTCTGGTGTTGTTCTAGTGTTTCTCCAAGACACAATTGTTTATACATGACCGGACTGGCTTCACTTTGTCTTTGCAAAGCTTCTATACAAACTCTCTGAAATACTGCCAACATAACTTCATCTGCAACAAGGCCTCTTGGGGTCAAGTATGTTACTTGTGCTGAATTATCCAGACATATGACTGAGTCTAATATATCACTGATTAAAGATTTGTTATGAGAAATGATATAGACACTCGCACAGTAAGCTTTTATGTATCAGAATATCATGCAAGAATCATCTGGTTCTCACCAGGATGTAAGATTAAATAAGTACAGACTCAGATGAGCAACAACACATGATATGTTGCGTCACGTCATTTGTCTAAAAAAAACAAGCCAAGTTGTAGAAACGGTGTTTGGTAAACAGAAGACATTCTTAGCTTCAGTAGCTTTAAGATCCACTTTTAGAAATGATCTAAAGTAATCATCTTTGGAATAATTATATCGGTTCCATATAGCATTGTGAAGGAGGTTTGGGCCACACTTTTGCTTTATTTTACTGAGGTTGGCAGATGTTATTAGCTCTCATGCGGTCCTCCTACCACAACATTTCAATGAGAAAGAGGTCTGGATTTTGACCAGGTCATTGCAAAACAACCTTGATTCCTTCCTTTTTTTACTCGTCATACAGAAAAGTTCATGGTCGACTCAATGACTGCAAGGTGTCTAGGTCCCACGGCTTCAAAACAAACCCAAACTATAGTCTTTCACCACTGTTTTTGACATGATATGAGATGTGTGCTCATAAGGTATTTGGGCTAATCGTTGGTCTCGTCTGTCTAAAGGGTAGAAGTTCTGTGGTTTGTTCAGATGTGGTTTGTTTTAGTCATTTTTAGAGAGAAGGCTTCTGCTTGGAAACCCTTCCAAATAAGCCATTTGTATCAAAAATACACTCTAATTTTGCTAAAACTGGCAGAGTAGTTTTAGACTAGCTAGCTTTCAACCGTATTTAACTTGGATGTGTCATGTACATTGGTATGTCTCCAGCAACCTGTCCTGCATTTTTGTTTTGTTTCTTCTCAACAGACCAAAATCTCTTTGTGTTCACGTGACTGTGCACCCAACATTTCACAAGATACACCAGTGTTGACACTCAAAGAATGGAATTTCTTTCTGGAAGCAAACATTCAGATACACTGGACGTAACAGCTAATGAGAGGGAGGAAAAGTGCAACGCTTGTTATCTAACAAGTTGAACTGTAAAACCATTACAAAACATACTGTAAATGGTAATTATTTTCCAGTTTTGCAACACAATAATAAACAACTGGATTATGTTTTCTCCGAATTAACTTGATGCACACAGAGCTAGTACTTCTACTGAAATTGATAAATATTTTTACTATCAATGATCTTCATTGTGCACATGAAATAAAGCAGGACTTATGGAACCCATAAATTTGATCTTGTATCAGGCAGAATGAAACCCTTATATAAACCCCAGTGTCTTGTTTTAAGTGTCTACATGTCTAATTTAGTTACTTTACAATAAAACTTGTAATTTTAGATACATATAAACGGCCTGCGTGTAATACAAGGTGATATTGTAGCTCAAATAAAGAAGGTTTATATAATGCAAATTTTCCAGGAATTCCTAATGTCCCTGAAGAACTTTGCAGCTGTTATCATTAAATTAAACCAAACAAATCCTAAATGGACAGCTTTTTCTTTGCAGCGCAGCCTTTTTGGGTCATAAAGGTCTCTTCCACTTCTCCAACCAAGTTTATTCCATATAGTTTACCTTTTTCATCTTGCTGGCTGAGTTTGATTCTTGGTATCTGCAACTACTTTTGTCCTTGTAGCTTTAAGGCATCTTAACGGCAGAGATACAGACAAACAAAACAGCTTACAAAGAAATGTAATTATTTATCTTTGGTATGCGGGGCATGCATGGCCTTGACTACAGAAGATCACGAGTATGAGTACTGTATGTTAAAAGATAATCAAACTAGTGCATACCTTTTCTAATATATTTTACTGTCTTGCACACAAGTTGCCTTTAGAGTCGAAATATTGGGTTTAGAAAAGAATGGAGCAATTACAGTTTGGGCAGCAGCTGCAGATGCAAATATTTCATATCAATATTTCAAACTGATAAGAGACTACTCTCTATTTTGTCCTTGCTGCAGTTTCTGGTTGTTTTTTGCAGCATTTGTGTTAAAATGGCAATAATGGCTGCCTAGGAAGTGCCCCTGCATTTGTACTGCCATGCTTGCATGATGCCACTCCTGCACAGGTTCCCCATCTTTATGTTGTAGATGAAAATAGAAGAAAATAAATGTTGTCTTCCACAAAAAAAACAACAACTGAGAGGTTGAGAGAAAGGTAGACATGTCTAGAAAAGAGAGCATGAAAACAGTTGATCAACACAATAACCGGGACAACAATAAAGTTGAGAGTAAATCCCGTTTGAGCAAGTTAAGGAACAGACGGGGAAAGTCAGAGAAAACCAGACAGATTTACGCAGGGCCAGAGCCCAGACAGAAAGAGGGAAAAGCGAGAAGAAGGAGGAGGAGGAGGCCGACCAGCGGGAGAGATCGATGGGAAACAAGAGCAGCAGCAACCATGATGAAAACCAGATGTACATGAAGGGCAGAGACAGAGAGGAAGAGCAACAGAGCTGAGAGGACTTTGCAGAATGTGGAACCGTTAGAGGATGAGATGATTAGGAGAAAAAGGAGAAAAACACTGACAGGGAAAGAGGGAAAATAGAAAGCAGAGCTGAATGGGGTGGGGTGGGGTGGGGGGCATATAGGAGTGGCCTGACACTGATTTCCTTTCTGAAATCTACCTATAATCTAAGTAATCTACAAAGGTTTAAACTGGATTCTTCAGATTATTTTAGACTTTTAGACTTACCTTGATATTTTCTCAGCTTCCCATTTTCATAATTGCAGCCCAGACCATGAGAAATGTGACAGTGAGCATGGCAGTGTGTCACAGTTAATGCCCTTCCTTGTATTCCTGGGTTACACACTCCGGGGCATATTGACTTTATGGAGAAGCAGCTTTTCTGTGTGACTCCTCATTACTGCACCCTCACACATCTGCCTAAATGTCTGTGGGTCACTGAACAGAGCCGGGGTGTGCTGAGCGTTCCCACTTTTTGAACTCTGACCCACGCTGACCTTTAAGAGATCAGCCAATCCGTGCAGCCCACTGCTTGGAATGAAATATGGATTTGTGATGCATGAATGAACTGGTCTGGCCAATTTAGCTTTAAAAGCATCACACATGCCAGATTTCTGGTTTGGATGTAATAATATGTCAACAATGTAGCGACGCAATCCAAATATGTGCGAAATGGGAGTCAGCTATCAGACTGTTGTGACTCTGACAGCTACATAAAGTGCTGCTTTGTAAGAAAGCCACTGCATCACCAGTTATAACCGAGGCATCTATTTCTTCATCCTACCACTTAAAAGGCTGTCATTGATTCGCCTTTGAATCTTTTAAAAGCGCTTTCTTTCAACCCAAATTATCCTTTCTTGAATCTCAATGTGCATTTTTAAATTAAAGGTGAATCAAAAATTAAAAATGATAACATATTTTCAGTTAACTCAGAACCTTAGACGTCTAATATGTCCACGATGGTGAAATGTTAGCTTGTTTAAGCTAGCACAGAGATAGCCATAACAACAGGCTATGGCCATTATTATTTTTAAAACAAACAAACAAATAAATAAGTAAATACATTTTGAAATTTTTTTTTATTTTAAACAATATTTTAATAATCATTATCATCAAAATAAATAAATAATTATAAATTATTTTTATAATTATAATTGAATTAAATAATAATAATGTAATAATATTAACAAAATAACAATGATAATAATTAAACAAATCCAATAAATTAATAAAATAAATAAGTAAATAAATGTAAAGTATCACATCTTCTACTTGTCATAGCCACTTAATGTTTATTATAAAACGATTAAGTTACTATGCAACGGTAACACATTTAACTAGGCAACAAAACTTTCTTTTAGTAAGACAGTGAAGAGTTTAGGTCTGTGTTTACCTTGACATGCTACTCCCTGTGGCCTACAAACAGTAAGTGTCACAAGATGCAACTATAAAGTGTGTAAAAGTGTCTAATAGTTCTTTCTCCGGTTTGCCAGACAGCAGAGGACCACTGTGTCCCCTTGCTGTCTGGCATCCTGTGGAGGACGGCATCCCAGCCCTCTAACAAGGTTTAAGATCCCTCATCCTTTTGATGGTCCTCGGGGGCTCACGTCCATGTCTATATGGACTCTCTGACCCAACTATGTTGCTTTCAAAGCAAATAATTGTGTTCTTCTTAATCCGTTATGCGCTTCTCTCTTTTACAGCTCTCATTTATGGCTGATTTTAGATTTTGTTGTTCTGTTTTCTGTTTTGTTGCGCATGTTTGTCTTGTTATTTATTCTCTTTCTGCATTTTTACTTATATTTCCCGTTCCTTATGTCCGTTTGATACAGACGCGGGCCCCTTTGACCATCAACAGGGATGAGGGATCTTACATTTTGCACAGCTGGGATGGTGTAATGTATTCTTTTAAACAACCGAGCATTAAAGAGTCAACATTAATCTATGTTAGTTTTTTCAGGAGCTCTACTTTAGTTTTACCCCTGCATTTTGCAGATCAAGGAGCAGAGGCAATCTAACAATCAAATTAGCCCTTAATGCTCCACTTGAAGGGTTTGATGATTGTGATTCTTTGATCCTCAAAAGGAAATTGGTACCTCACATTGAAAAAGGAAAAGGGAGGCATGGGCTATATTGTAGGGCTGAGATTGGAAAATGGGGATAAGGCGTCCAATTACAAATGTATTATTTAATGCCAAAAGCTGCAGTAAAAGTGATCGAAATGCCTCAACCAAAACAAAACACCAAGCAACAACTAAGGGGGAATTTAAAATAGGACGCAAATTACCGTTTTACTTTGAGATTTTCACAAACCACCGTGTCTAGCAGGCACCAGAGCAGGCATCTGTTTACCCCTGAATGTCTCCTACTGTCTTCATCACTCCCACATCAACATTTAAGAGCATGTTATTCTCACGCTAAATAATCTCTGCTCTTCTTGTTGTTCTGATGTGATGTTCCTCTGCAGCTCCTCGGGGAAGCATCTGTATTTTTAGCCGGAACATGCTCCATGCAGCTTTCTTTAATTGGTAACTGTTGTTTGCTTCCAAACAGTACGCGTACAGTTGGTTGCACTGCCATGATGGTGAGGCTGAACCAAAACAACGAGTTACAATGCTCAACACAAAGGAACTGCAGAGTCGGAGCTGTTGTTCTTCATGTGACCACGTGCCCGTCGCTGAAGTGAGCCGCAGCTATCCCTGGTCTGCGCCGTACATGGCAGAGACTCCGGACAATGGCAGGAAAAGCGACATTCCTGTGATTGACACATGATTCTGATCCCGTCTGGGTTGTTATCTCCACCTCCGCCAGCGAAAACTGACTGCCCTGTTTTTTCATAACACCATTCTCCGGCTAGACTCAGAGGCCGGTGCATCCCTTTAGCTTGGAAATGTGTCCATGTGTGTGGGAATGGAAATACCCTCTGCCACATATATGTTAGCAAGTTCGTGCTGTGTGTGAATGCACAATTGTCTGCCGGTGCATTTTAACACCTATGTGCACTGCAGACATCATTGGTCTCATTGGACTGAGCCAGTTTGAGGGAAAGTTCTGGGACTTTTGCTGTGACTCTTTGTGTTCCTGTGTCTACATCTGTTACTGTTTTCCATCCTAAACTTTCTTAACTGGGCACTGAGGGAGGGGGGGGGGGGGGGTGTGAAACTGTGCGGCACATGTTCTTCCCTCTCTTAAGTCCATGCCATCCCTTGTTCCCCTTTCTCTCCCTTTTTTTTCCTCCTTCTTTCCCTTTTCTCACTGGTCCAATGTGGAAAATGCGGCATCACCGAAACCACTGTTGCAGTCGTCCAAGTCTCCTAAAATTAAAAAATAAACTGTAACCCTACCCTTCTCTTTTATTCGGCTCTTTCCTTCTCCAGCTCTCCCTTTCTCTTTGCTCCTCCCCCCACCCGGCCCCTGCTAAACTGCTCCACCCTGCGCAACACACACACATAGAAGCTGCAATATGATCTTAATCTTTCTGTCCTGGTTTCTTTTTTCCTCTTAAATTCATTTATGCTCGTCCATATTTGCATGTGCCTGCCATCTCCGCCGCATCCGTGCGCCGCTGATCAGACCATAAGTGGGTGGGGAATGTCAACAAAATCCCAAGAGATGCAACAGAGGGCTCTTTTACAAGTCAACCACAAAAATCAGCAGCGTCACACAACTGACACCGGCTGGTAATTTACAGCCTGTGGGATTTGATCACTTTGCTGGCAGTTAGAAGTGCTGAGTTGCCTTCATCCCATCTACGAGGGATGAGAGTTTATGAAGCACATCTCTGAGTGTAATGTTCAAAGCAGCCTATGGCGGACAGAACAGGTCAAAAACAAGTTAGAGAAGAGCAACCTGGAGGAAATGTTTTCGTTAAGCGTCTCCTCTGAGAGGGAAGTGACGCCTTTCAACACAAGCATGGCTTAGAGAGCGGGGACTTACCATGACTTCAGTCAGGAATTCCTACATAGTCGTCTGCTTCTTTCCTGGCTCTGCTTCCTCTCCGCATTCTCCGTAAAAGTTTCTCTTCTCACTTCTCTACTCAGGCTTCATCAGCGCCTCCATTTGATTTCATGTCCACTGTAGATCATCCTCCTCATCCTCCCCTCCTTTCTTTTCTTCTCTCTCTTTCAGTCTTCCTCCTGTCTTCTCTTCTTTAGCCTCTGCTGTGTTTCCAAGCCTGGGAATGTCCAAGCTGCTGCCCCCCCCCCCCCCTCCTTCTCTCTTCGGCAGTCCCACACACTCCCACCTCCCTCTCTCCCCCCTCCCTCTCACCTAACAGAAGCGCTACAGTCCCTCTTCTCTCTCAAACTTTCCAGTTCTTTTTAACTTCCCTCAACTTTTACTCAAATGAATAGACAATGAAAAGCGTTGCCCCACCCAGGCTGCGACTCCAAAGAAACCTCTAAAGTTTTATTGCGAGACTATGTTGGTGCTGTTCCACATTATTTATTCTTAGCAGAAGATAATTAAGTCTTTTTACACTTAAACGTAGTTTCATAAAACAACAACAACCGTCTTGGATTATGCTTAAATATAAACAGCTTAAATTGGTTACATTTATTTGTTTTCTGGTCATTTTGGATCCTTTAATCGTCACATTGCACAAATTCCCTTTTGCGTTATCTGATGTCATGTCTGTCTTTTTTATGGTCTTTTGGCTGAAAGTATATAGAAAATTTTGGATATTTTGGATATTTGTTTTGTTTTTTTATGCTATTTTTTTATTTGCTTATTCATCCATTTGGAGTAGTTTTATTAATCTCTGTGGTTGTTTTGTGTGCATTTGTTGTTTTCTGTGTTACAATAAAATTGTTTATGTCTTTTTTATCTTTGTTTTGGGAGTATTTACGACCATTAACTGTGTTAATGGCAAAATTCCCCGCTTTTCTTGAATATAACCTCTTCTTAATAGTCACTTTGCATCTTTGTAGTTATTTTTGTCATTATTTGACATCACTTTGAGGTAATTTAGCGTCTAAGTCATGTTTTTTTATTCATTTAGATGTCTATGTATAATACATCTGATTTTAGCTATTTCAATTAATCTACTATAATTGATCTGAAAGGGGGATGGCAGTTTTCCTTAGCTTTTTTTTCTCTCGGCATGAATATGAAAGAGAAGAAGATTAAATAAAAGATTAAAGGTGTTATAGAAGATGTTTCTTTTAGCATTTTTTGCAATAGCCTATTAGACGTAAATGGGTTCACTCCCCCATAAGGTATGATTAATTTAAATCTTTACACATATAATTGTCATAATACACCAGCTGTGAAAGTAATGGGTCTTCAAAAACATCACCAATTATTTTTGCAGTCACTGCATGTTTTATTTGTGTATTGGACCATCAGTCACTTGTTGGACGTACTATAAATACCGTGCACATTCCCGTCAAATGTCCACAACAGGTGGCTTACAATCCCTCTGCTTGTAGTTAGCAACGTCTGATGGCAGAGCTAAACGCGACTAAAGGCAGCGGCAAAATAAAGAGTTTTTCTAAATGTTGCTAAGAAGTGAAAGACGTTAGAAGACGTTTCTGACATGATGGCAGAGTCGGCTAGACACCGGTGTAGCCGAAACCAAACTCATGTACGTCATTGTAGGTGTGGCCAGGGAGGGAGCTGGGATTTGAAGAGGTTGGTCGTGCGCATGCGCTTTATTCAAAAACTCACAAACAGTCTCTGCTTTCTGAACAGCCACAAACATCTTCTATTACACCTTTAAAAGAAAAAGAAAAAACTTGTGCATTGGAAGTTTTAGACAGGAGTTCAAGAGTTTTGCTAATGTTTGGTGTTTGTATTTAAAAGGAAAGAAAGAAAGAAAGAAAGAAAGAAAGAAAGAAAGAAAGAAAGAAAGAAAGAAAGAAAGAAAGAAAGAAA
>JBBBVT010000005.1:13684480-13708204 GCA_037177035.1 Craterocephalus eyresii | reverse complement strand
TCAATGCGTGTTGTCCAACAAAGGGCCCCATGTCTGCCTTCGCCTAGGGCCCCAAACTTCCTAAATCCGCCACTGGGCCCTAGCAGTGAGCTCAGGATGCGCATGAGAAAGAGAGCTGTCATGATTAACCCCCTGAAATCAGACCATTGATGCCCCGTCACTGGATAACTCCACCAGCTGCTCTTCTGTGTTTGCATAAAAAGTGCTCTATAAATACAGTGTGATTTGATTCCGCTTCACTAATGACTTGTTGGAGTGACTGGATTCTGTTATGTCACTCGCTAAATGCAGCTTAGACTACTTCGAGGATAGTAATTGGTGAGTATTTTGGTTGCATCCAGCTACCTGCACCTCTGGCGTGTTGTTCCCGTCTGCTAAGCTCCCGCTGCTGTTGGACAGGTCACTGTGTATGGACAGAGTATCCTGGTAGGATGAGCCAAAGAAAAGCCAAGTGAGCTACACAGAACAGAGCCTCTCTTTGTATGAAATAACCCAGAAGCTGCTGTGCATCATACACCTGCACAGCCACTGCTGCAAGGACAAAATTTACCTTTGGCTGGGAGGATTTGAATGGGTTGACTTTCTGAATCATGCCCGACATTATTCCAGGATTCTAAAGGATAAAAAACAAACATTTACCTTCTGAAAGGCAGAGTGTAAGACATGATTAGATGAAATGAACCATGCAGGGCAGGACACAGCAGACCTTTTTATCCTGAACTTCTTTGTCACTCTGTTGTATATTTGCAGAAACATCCTGAGGATCAGTCTTTGTTTCCTTAAAAAAAAAGTGAAAAACAACTTTCAATCCTCACACCTAAAAGTTCATTTATTTATCAGCTTCCACACCTTGTTTCAGACTACACAAGTCTGCAGCTCTTTCAGTAATTTTGCCTCGTAAAAAGAAGGTTTTGCTTGAAGTATGTAAATAGAAGTCTGAATATAAGCTGCACCTGAGCAGAAGACTTGAAGGGGTTCACTTTCTGTATGACTCCTTTCAGCATACCTGGGTTCTGAAACAAAGATACTCCTTTCCTTAACAATGAAAATCCAAAAACGTGCTTTTAAAAGTTAAATCTGTGCATGAACATGAACACGATTCGTGAGAAGGAACAATGTCCTGAAATAAAGAAGTGGTTTCTATTGAGAACAAGCGCTTCCTGGCACAGCTCCAAGCCTTTCTGACCTGAGTCGAGCCTGAACCCCTCCCCTCTTCAAGCGACTCTGAGGACGGAGCTGAGGACACCTGTGGGAGAAAACCAGCAGAGTGGACGCCCTGCAGTCTGATCCAGATCTGTTGTTACCATCAGAACACGGAGACAATGGCTGCGTTACCTGTGGCTGTAGACCTGTAGACTTGAATGGGTTGACTTTCTGTATGACCCCTTTCAGCATCCCGGGGTTCTGAAACAGAAGATTCACCCAGGTCGTCCACAGCTCACACACACCAAGGGAGGAGCGTTTCGGCCAAGTTTAAATACTGCAGACATTTAAATACTGCAGCTGTTTGTTTAACACAGAACCTGATCTACTTTATGTAAATGTTGGCGCAGGCCTTTCACAGAGCAGTCATGGGATGAACGGTTCTGCCGGGACATATGTTGGTGGCAAATAACAGCTTTATTTATTTATTAACAGCAATGTTTATTTATAAAGCAGCAGATTTGAATGTTTTTGTTTGTAGATTTTCCCTCAACTGTGATACCATTTGATTTTCAATTTTCACCAGTTATGGTGCCATACTACATAATTACTCATTTGATACAGGGATCTGAATTAACACGAGCATTGATATTTTTACCCATGACCAGCAGTAATGCAGTCACCTCACAATGAAAGGGAGCCCCTTTATCTTTCCATATTAGGACAATTAAAAACCATGTGGTCCTTACCAGGATGTAGAAGTTAAGGAGAACTTTCTTGAAAATAGTTGCACCTTTCTACACCAAGATAAATTATTCATAACTGAAATCCACACAGACACACACAAAATACCAAATTACATCTTTACAAACCTCAGTGCAATTTCAAGAACACTGAACAAGTATGACTTGTGAGAAAATGCCAGTTTGGGAAACCCCTTATTTCCAAAAAACAAACAACAAATAAAAAACATGACAGCACAGCTTGGGACTGTAAATAAATACTTCTGGAAAAGCATTCATTTGACAGATGAGACCAAGAGGAAGATGTTTGGTCATAAATCACAGCACCACATCTGGTGAAAATCAAACAGCGGCAGCACAGACACCTAAAACCAACTAGCAAGCACGGTGGTGGAAGGGGGATGATTTGGGACCTTTTGGCAGCCAAGGAACCTGAGGCCTGTCCTACGAAGCCAAATTTTCTCTTGTCCTGGTAACTTTGAGGTTAACCCAGGGTCTTCTGTCATATAAAGCTGGTTCACTTCTAATCCAGATTTATCACCCTGGTAACTGATACTGAACAGCTAATCTGGTACGGACCAGGTTAAGTTCTGGATAAGAGATCAGAGAGTAGGAAGCTCCATCCTCCTGACCAATCAGCTCTCATAGAAACTGTCCTTCCCATCCTGTCCACCTCGGTGCGCTGATCACAGGAGCAGCTTTGGAGATAAGACGGTTTTTGAAATAGATGCAACATTTTAATGAGGAAATAAAACCTCACTGACCACTTTGAAGTTAAGTTTTTGTTCTTGATCTTAACTTGTTCCCAAGTCCAGTAAACTCCACCAGGGTTGCATCTCAAATTACAAGGTTAATAATAATAATTTTCACATAGAACTAGAAGCAGGCTTTTATGGACTCACCATTACTCGCGCTGTCACAGAATTCATATTCCAACACAAACGCGCTCACACGGTGCGCTGGGCTGCAAACAAGTCATATGAAGCTGGAAGCAGCTGGAGAACGCAGACCTCACATTATTTCATTTATTGCCAATGACTGTGGACATTATTTTTTAATTTAACTCCACTAAAGGTAAAACCATTCTGATCTCCCCAGATTATTAATCCTTGGATGCAGATAATTATCCAGATCACTCCAAAATTTAACCACTTCTTTCTTATAATTTTCTATAACTTCCTCAAGATTTATTACTAATCGACCCTTGACTTTATTTATGTTGCTACAGTCAAACAGGTTAAACAGTAAAGGAATTGGAGGAAGCTGCCCTAAAAGTCTGGGCTGTTATAAAGTGATCAGGGTGCTGTACATTTATATTGTCCAATGAAGTAATAATGAAGCCCCATCTGATAAATGTGAACATTAATAAAGTCTGACATTCCTTGCTGGCTGAAATTGGCAGGAGTAGCAACAGAGTTGTTTTTGCCTTATGTGTATAAATTCTTTATATTCTGAAAAATAACTGTCTCCACTTGAGGTGGCTTCCCCATAGCCTGCAGGGAATCCCCTTTTTGATTGGTCAGATGCTGAAGACTCCGCCCCTTATATGTGAGTGCTGACTGATCTGGGAAAACCCCGGGTTGAGCTACCACAACCAGCTTCATAGGACAGTTTATCCAGATCATAAAAATCTGGGTAAATCAACCCAGATAACAGAGAAATATCCAGGTTGTGTTAATCACGTTTCATAGGACAGGCCTCTGGAGACCTATCAGGAACTCTGTTTACCAAATACACTGAAGTGAAATGAGAGGTTCTATCAACAGGCTACATTTGGCTGCAACAGGGTTTTGCAATACGACAGAGATCCTAAAAATCTCTACAACAGGATGACAAATAGTCAAGTTGAAGAGCTTGAGGCTGAAAATCTACTCACTTACACATTTCTAACTAACCAACCATTTTAGGGGTTGTGCACAGGGGTGCACAAGAAGATATTCTCAGCCTGACAGAGCTCTGCATGAGTAAATGCTCTAATGAATAGTGAACCGAAATTCCTCCACATTGATGTTGGATAACACAAAGTTATTGCGGCTAAAGGTTGTTCAACAAGTTTTTGAATTTACCCAGTTTCTAATTCTCCGATATAGGTTATTTTAAAATATAAATAAAAGCGGGGATCCCCAGTGTTTTTCCATATGTAGCCTATTTGTGATCTTACCTGTGTGGAGTCTCTTGCCTTTTCGAGAGATTCTGAAGAGGGAGTTTTGCTGACTGTGGAGGTTGAGGCCTAAAATACAAGGAAAATGACAACTTGTAAAGTAGTGCACTATTAAAAGCAGGAAAAAAGTCAAATAATCTGTTTTTACTTTTGAAGCAGACTTGAACGGGTTGACCTTCTGCACAACTCCCATCACCCCTGTCCTCTGCTGATTAACATCAAATAATACAGAATTAGAAGAGTTTGCTCCAGATATTACACAAACGTGACTTCTCACCGTGGTCTTTGGATTGTGCTCATTTGGGATTTCACTGCTGTCCTATGAAAATAAATATGGAAATAAATAAATAAAATAATAATAGTGTTTGTGTGCATTTGCTTTGTTCTCAGACATCATCTTAAATTTCACCTGCAAGGCTCCGGTCCATCCTGCATCCTGCCTGTTCAGGCTGTGTGAGATGGGATTTTCTAGTTCCTGGAGAATAGGCTTGGAGTTAATTACAGTCAGGTGAAAAATAGGCAGAAACACTCCACTGCCCTGCATTTCCTCACCTCCTTGGTGGGCCTGGGTGGAACCTGGGGAGTCTGGGCTGTGAAACTTTTATCTCTTCTGAACATGTCCATACTGTAGCACAGTTGGAAGAATCAAAACATTAATGTAAACGAGCATGAACTCTGACAACACCATGCTACGTTGCTTCTGCTTTCTTCGTGATCACTCTGAAGTCAATTTGTTTCATTTAAAACGTTTTTCGTAACATTTACAGCTAAGCCGAGCGGAAATGTTTAGTGTATCATTCGGTCATTGCCGAATCAAAACACAAGTCCACACGAGAGGTAAAAAGTCATTGCTGCTACTTTCAAAAAAGCTGTAGTGTAAGAGAGGGGCGGAAATGTTAAAAATAGCAGAAATTTTAACGCAGTTTGTCGCGTGTCGCTCCAGCTAAACAGCGTCACCTTTTGTACCTCAACCGCAGAACCGGCTGATCTTTGTGTCCAGAGGAATGTTTGACAACACAAAACCAGCACCAACACAATAAAACGAGCCTACCTCCGTGTAAAGCCAGATAAACAGATGGGAAAGAAGCCGGGCGGCTCCGCAACAACAGAAACGAGTTTTCAAACTTGTACAGTACAGCACAGACCTTCACTTCCCTTCCAGAGGTGGAGGAGTCGGACTGGTTTGGTGCGGGCTGAGGCGGGTCTCTGAAGGGTTAGGTTACTGCTGTTATGTCAGGGAAAGTTTTAGCCTTAAGCGGGGAACAATAGACAGACTCGGTGCTTGAGTGGGCCACCGCTTCGGTCCACACCCGCCCAGCTATGCGGATAGTTCATGAAAGTAGCGCCTTCTGATTTGGATCACCTGTAGGGGGCGTGGCTTCCCACCTGAGTTTGTTGAAGGTTACTAGTCTGGCATGTGGCCTTCAGCTCTGGCTACTTTACTCCTTGTTTTTGGAATATTTTGTTTCCAATACAGCCTAGGCCTACTTTTTCCCTGATCACAAACGTACGGACGGTGGGAACCATTGACAAATCTTTATTCACAGGTTGAGTGTTACAATGTGTACAGTGTTACAATCTGATCATACTAAAATATAGCCTATTAAAATCTTACCATACATTTCACACATTTTTAGAATTTATGCAAGACAACGGGAGGAGAAAGAGCTTTATACACTAAAATCACCTCTAGGTTACACATCAGCATGCGGATGGTTTAACTTCTCACATCATCATAGTCTGATCAGGTTCTGTCAGGGAAATATGATCCAACATATATTTACACTCATGCAAAACAAAAACACTAATGTTTAGGCCTAGTCCAAACCAGCAGGTTATGGCCATTGTTTACCTGCAATGAATTCACACAATTTATTTACCCGCAGACCACAGGGAAAAAGCGGCACAGCAGATTGTTCAAGGTTCCCTGATCCAGTTTCCTCAGTAAACGTTAGCTGAAGCATCACACAGATGATCATTAAAGAGACACTCTTCTTGTTATCCTCTCCGTTTGGACATGACAGAGAGGCTTTCGTCTTCAGTTGGAAATATATTGTTCTTCAAATCGCAAGTTCAGCAATAATTAAAATAAATTAAACTATGAACTAATTGTCAATACAACTGTCACACTTCTGACGGCTAAAAAAAAGTTAAAAATCTATCAGTTATGGTATGTGTACAAAAGTGAATCCTGTTACTTCTACCGCACTTGACTTCCTCTGGGTTTCATTGTAGACTCAGTTTCTAGTGTTTGTTTCATGAATAGGCAGTTTTTAAATCCCATTGTACAGACCAATGTGAGAAATTTGATTCATTTGTTGGGACTGTAAGAACATTTAACCTATTCCATTGATATGTCAAATGTCAAGTGTGAGACCCTCTGTGGACAGATCTGAATTGATCCCATGCTGGAAAACCTCACCAGTGCTTGAAAATGGACTCCCTGTGTGTTTAATAAACAGCTCACAATATAAATACAAAAATCATTGCAGCTCTAAATGTCTTACAGTCACAAAAAAAAACAACAACCCAGAAGTCAATATTTTTCAATACTATCACATTTGTTTTGGAGCTAGTGTTGTGAAAATGTCTATAAGTGTGTCTTGAAGGACAATCCCTGAAAGACACACCTAATCAGCAGTTCCTGTGTTCGTCCAGGAGATGGCCCCGCTCATCTTCGATAAACATCTGGTCTTAGAACCTTGATCTGGCAGCTGCTCAGATGTTTCCAGTCGCATCCTGAAGCTCCTCTCTGATGGCGTTGAGTTCCACGATGCTGTCATTGAGCACACTTGCCACCTCCCGTATTTTAGCCACAATCTCTTTCTTGCAGCCCTTCTTCAGCTCTCTGGTGTCCTTTATGAAGTACTTGTCCATGCCTTTGAAGAGTCCTTGCAGCGAGGTGACGGCCGTGTCGGTTAACTCTGTGGCCCGCATCACGGGTGAGTCCACTAAGCTGATGGTCTGGACGGCCCTGCGGATCTCCCAGTCCTCTGAGTAATGCTGGGTGCCAGACCTGAGGAAAGGATGGCCGCGCAGTTTGTACAAACCCTTATTGACGAAGTGGAGGATTTTGCCAATGTCCAGCAGGTGGTCCTCGTACTCCTTTAGGACATGCTCTACCTAATCAGGGACAGAGATGTGAAAAAATTCATGAGTACAGGAATAACTCTCAGGCTGATTTCCTCTGGTAAAAATCAGCACTTTGACAAACAGATGAAAGATTACTTAAAATGTTGCCTGGCAAAAGTAAAAGCAGTAACCGGCGCACAAAACACCCCTTCATCTTACCTTCTTGCGGTCCTGATTGTTGTGAACGTTATCCGAAATGGCTGCAGAGGCAGACGTGATCCCACCGGCTGTCGCCACACCCACGCCCACAGCTGTGATTACCAGGGAGGCCCCGAAAGTGAAGGGTGCCAGAGCCAAGCCAGCGATGGCCGTCACACCGCCCACCGCCGTGGTGGTTCCACCGGTGATGCCAGCAATCTTTGCTTTTTGGTGGAATTCGCTGATGTCGTCGGCGATGCCGTGGAGCGTGATGATGGACTGCCAGAGGATCTCGGCTCGCTCTGTGAAGACTTTGTTGAAGAGACGGAGGCCACGATGAACCTTGCCTGCCAGGGTGGTGAAGGACCTGAGAGCCAAAGAAACATTTAGCTCATTAGGTGCAGTGCAGACTAACTTTGAGTTGATCTCTTACATCAGGACTATTCAACTCCAGGACAATAGCCCTCCAGACCAGAGTAGAAGCCTCACGCTAAAGGTCTAACAATTAAATGAAGTTCAATTCATTGTCTATTCCCAGTTGTTCCAATTCAGGGTTGTAGGGAGAGGGGCTGGAGCCAACCTTAATCTGCTAAGGCAAGAGGCAGGACACGCATCCTGGACAAACTGGCAGGATCATTTAAAGATGTATAGATTTTTATGTGAAAAAGTAATTTAACGGCTCTACAAGATGATTTGTAATTATTAACTTCCGAGCCCCTATGCTGAACCATTTACTGAAGCTTTTTTTTTTTTAAACCGTCTTTCTAAAAAACTGACACTTCCTCATCATAGGGACAAAACAAACCACTGTCCTCACTGCAATGCTGTGTGCAAGTCTGTCCACCGAATATGACATTATCTCCAAAACAAGGACAATGTCCTGATTTATCTGTACATCTGTAAATTTGTACATCTGTTAATCCTTTGCTCAATTTATTTACAACAACAATTTGAATGCTGTACAGCAGGAAGGATTTCTGACACTTCTCTCCTAAAATAAAGAGAATTATAGTTTGATGAGTAAACTTTCCAGTGGAAAATTATGTGGTAGCATCTGAGCTATCCAAAGCCTAACTACATAAGGCCCCAAATTCATTTAAGTAAATCATTTTGATCATTAAGAGGGGATTAGATATTGGGGGAAAAAACAAATACGCTTCAAAAACTTAAGACACAGTGAAACACCAAACTGTATTCTTAATGTTTCATCTGAGACCAGCTGCCATTATATATTCTGTACTCGGCCAGCTGTTAGATTAACGGGCAGACAGAGGAAAGAGCCGGAACAGTCAGAGACTGCAGGACTGACCAACAACATATGACCCACATAGGTCCAGAGTTACTGTAATTACGTAGTTTTTATGGTTAATTTGTCATTTTAGGTAGTTTTCTTAAACAAGTCATTTTACTTTTACTCAATTATTTTGCTTAACTATATTGGAAACCTTCCCCATTACTGAGTAAATATAAAATGCAGGGGAAAAGTCCTGAATGGGCTTTACACTGAAAGTTACGGATTGTCATTCTCTGCTTATTTTCTACGTCAGTTGGTTTGGGGTAACACCAACTAAAAGGAAATTACAGTGTGAGGAACGCCCATGGATACATGGGTAGAAATCTCATTGATGACGGCTGGTGCTGAACAAGAGATGGAAGAGGCTGAGGGATGGCAAGCAGAGACATCGAACTGGAAGAGATGAAAGGGAGAGCACAGGCCGTGTGGCGGCCAATTCTTCATGCTCTAACACAAACAAGGCAATAACTTAATTGAACAATGCAAAATGGGCCTTTGCTTTCACTTTTCAGAACCTGCACATCAAATCTATGGAAGTGGCCCATGTGGTGGTAGAACTGGTTTACATGTGTTTTTTCCTGTGTATCCCAAACATTATATTTATTGTTAAGTTAAAACATCCCTCTGCCAAGTGAAACATGACTTTGTGACATCAATTATGAAAGTAACTAAGGGACTTTTAACCAAAGCATATATTTAATTAAATACTTTTAAGTAGAAGTTTAGATCCAGGCACTTTGATTTGACTACAATTTATGTAATCTAATGACACTTTTACTTGATAACAATTTTTGCTTTGTTAGTTCATCTATGCTACCTGATGAGGGTACAGTACAGACATAAAATCCCAGTGAATGCATTGGGATGATCTGTTTATTCACTCATCTTCATTTCCCTTTAAAACACATTTTAAATCTTCCCAAGTTTGTCAAATGAACACATTTTTTCTAAAATATTTATATTCCCTCAAAATTTCACTGCAACCATATCGTTTTTCTGTGGAGATGCAAGAAGAAGGATTACATTCAATTAAAATGACCTGCTTTTGTGGTAATCCCACTCTATATGAAACCAACCTCACCCCAACACTCCATGAAATGACTCAGAGGAATAACTACTGCTGAAGAAAAAGGTTAATAGACATACGTTGACTCATCCTCTTTGATGTTTATGTCTTCTTCATCTGATGGCACCTCATCCCATTCTGAAAAACAAACCAACAACAGGCCATAATAAAATAAATAGACCACATTTAAGTCTTTATTTCATGGTGGACTAGGCCTGTTTGCTACTCACTCTCTACTGTGTACCACCACTCCATCAAACTGTCCGTGTCCTATGGAAACAAAGAGGAATGAATGAAGCTCACATTTGAGTGCAACATAATTTTTCTAAAGCCAGTCACCAAAAAAAAAACAAAAAAAAAAACTGACCCCTTCTTCTTCCTCATCCTCCAGTCCTGCTTTAGCATGCTCGTCCATCTGAGCAGCAAGCCATTCCGCCTGAATGAGAGGGGGAGGGGTGTTGGGGGGGTGACGAAAGCAAACCATTGGATGCGTCAGGGAGTCTTTACGACACATTTTACTTTGTTCTCACAGAGAAGTAATTAAAAACCAGCAGTTTTTAACCGGGTATGTTTGAAGCCTTTTCCGTGGGCTCCAGGTGGTGTGTCATCAGCGACATGTGACTAAACCAGTCTGGCTGCATGTCAGAGGAGCGTGAACAACAGAAACGCAGAAAAACAAAGACGACTGTGGAAAACAACACAATTGTTTCTGCTGATTTATCTTAAACTGACATAAACACAAGTGCACATTGTACTAACCCTCCTAGAGTGTCCAGTCTGAACACACATAAAGGGTTTGAATTATGTTTAGTAAATCAGTACTATTCTATTTCATAGGAATATAATGGATTTTTTATTTATTTATTTTTTTGCAGCATGTCATTTTGTACATCTGATCAGGGCTGAGATATCCCACAAAGCATGTCAGGTCTGAGTCAGTGGAAAAATTTCAAACTAAAAACAAGTTATCACCAATCATGATAATAAACCTGAACTATGTGTTTATGAACACGGAGAAGCACATGATGGGTCAGGCTGTGGGAGAGGTAAACACTGAAAAGCGGAAACCGGTTGTATCACAGTTTGAGACATTTTGGATCGGCACGAGTCTAAATAAGCGATAAAGACACAGCTGCAAGCATAATTTGAACTCGTGACTTCCTCTTTGAAAGCTGGAAACACACCTTAGCAGCCTCCGAAAGGTGTGGGCCACATGCAGCTCCTTGTGCATCGTCTTCCTCTGCATGCAAAGCTTTGCTCTGTAGAGACGATGAAAACTTAGCAAGTCAAACTCAAACTGAAATCTTCCGATTATAAAAGGCAAAATTTGAGCATCCAGACTCACCTTATGCTTGAATTTTTTGAGGCCTTTCACTTTTAATGTCTTTTTCTGTTGGAAAAAAGAGAATTCTTTAGGGCAGTCTGAACAAAAAAAACAAAGTCATCGAGATGACAAGCAGCAGTAGTGAATGAGAAAGTAAAGCATACCGGTTTGCACATGTCAAGTTCATCCACTTCTTCGTCGTACAGCTCTGCAGGATATTTTAAGTCATTTCCAGTCATGTCATCCTCCTCAGACCCCTCCTGCCAAAAGATGCAACGGAGATGATGACTATGTGCATCCAGTAAGCATAATATATGAATTAGTTATTCAGCAGACATACACTTTGTGCTTGCTGAGGTATGTGGTAGCTGAATGCACTTGATTCACCCGGTCCACTGGATGACTTAGGTTTGCGCGGGACAGGAAGCGGACCATGATGTTTAAAATTCTTCTACAAAGATAAGAACAATAACGTAAAACTTCTGCAGAGCAGAAGTGTAAAAATACGATCCAAACAAACTACTGCAATACTCTAACCTTCATTTACATGCTTTCAAAATATGAAACTCACATTTTTCACAATTAAAACTCTTAATATCTAAATAATTGATGTAATCAGCATCAGACATCGCATTTACAGTCTCAGAACATAAACTGCTGAAATGAAGAAGTTACCGGTTTACAGTCCGCCATCCTGTTCAGTTCTTCATCCTCAAGCTCCTCGGCTGAGAAGCTGCTCTTCTTTTTCTGCAAAGTGCCACTTTCCAGCATGTTCTCCTAAATGTAACACACATTTCAAAAAACCCCAAATGTAAGAAGAATTTTGTTTTATTGCTACAAACCTTTCACAAACACATGCGTTTACCTTTGAACTTCGACGCCCTGCATGTTTCATTTTTGTTGGTTTCTTCTATTAAGGAAGGGAAAAAATAATTAAATAACCACAAACAAAGTCCAATCAAAAGAGTCCAAACAGAAGCTTACAGGTTTACAGTCTTGGATCCCGTAAGCATCTTCATCTTCGTTTAGTCTCGGAGAATAACGGTGTGGCCTCTGTAAGTGGTCATCATCCATGAATGCAGCCTGAGTGGCACATTTTTATCCATCAGTATTGCTGAAAAACTCTAAAAACACATTTCAGTGTCCAAAGTAAGACTTACCCCTTTGCTTGTTGCCTGAAGACGCTGGCTTTGCAACTCCTCCACATCCTCAAAAGCATCAATCTAAAAAAGAGAATCATGTAAATCAACTAGTTTGAAAAATAAATAAAGTCTGGAGAGTCTTCTCAATCCCTTGACAGATTATATCATCTAGTGTGATCTTCAAATAACTTATAAAAACAGAACAAAAGTAAAATTTTCTAACTTTTAGAAATCACTTGTTAATTATACCATTCATTCAGAGTTGACCACTGTCCTCAAGTCATCCTGCAGCATCTCAGGGCCGAAGCAGCACACCAGTCCTAAACCATGATACCGTGATTTTCCCTCTACATTGTTTAGAGCAGTAGTTTCCAAACTGGGGGTCAGGAGATCATTTCAGGGGGTCACCAGATCATTGTTAGAAGTACATTACCAACATTTACCAGAAAAATGAGGGGTGGGGGCGGGGGGTTAACCCAGCTGATGTTTTTGGGTAGAATAGGGAGTAGGGTCTCATTTTGTTTTTGTACATGCACATATGGATTTGTGGCTTAACGACAAAACTAGAATATTTTCTAATGGCTCTGTTATATACTTAAAGTAAAGGTGTAAAGGCTAAATAAGCATTTGTGTTGCTTTGTCGCAGGAAAAGTGCTCTAAAAATAAAATTGCATTTGACATTGCGGACATTTGATTTGTGCAGGTGTTTTGTTGAGTTTTCGATACCATGAAGGATACCGAGAACTCAACAAACCTGAAGGGTACTGCCAAGTTGTGTTCCTGGAATGATGCGGTCTATGTGGGAGAACCACTTCTGGGAACAGCCTTACCGTGTGGGTTTTGTGAATATTTCTGTGATCAGGACGGTAAGTTTAACTAATTTCTTCTAGAAAAAAGCTGAACTGAGAGCAAACTAACAGGCCTTCATCTTTTAACAGTAAATGTATCATTCTGAAACTGAAACGCTCGATTCCAGCTTGCTGTTGGAGAGACCACCTTAGGCCGAATACAAGTACAACAGAAATGCAAACTTTTTCCTTCCAACTCTAAATGAACTGTGCAGATGTTTGTGCGCGCGGCTTCTTTGTTGTGACCACGTGAACTGAGGCAGAACGTTACCTTGGACTTCTCACGAGGGGTGTAGCCATGTGCACCAAGAATTTCATCAGATGATTTGTCCTGTGAAGTAAAAATTCTAAGTATGCCAGACAGCTGAGACATCCTCATACCACAGCATATGAGCAAAGAAAGATTGTGCAAGGTCTCACACACGCTCCATTCACAATTTACGTACACACCTTTGAGCTTTTGCGAGGCGTATATCCATGAGCTCCCGTTGGTTCATCATGTTTCTACAGAGAGAGAAAAAGTCATTAAAAATGCAGACGGGTATTATTCCAGGTAGGCGTGTGAATGTGAATGTGAATACCTTTGCCACAGTGATGGCAAATCCTCTGTGTGGCACAAACTTGATTTTCACTTTCTTTTTTGTCTTCTACAGTGAAAGAATAAAATTATTCCCATTAATGTTTGATAGTAAGTAACCTGTTTAAAAAGGTCATTTTCAGCTGTTTGCTCAAAATAAGGATAAAAAGAAAAACATTTTTTGAGTGCCAACCCCATGCCGAGTGTCTCCTCCTTCCTCCTCTTCACCACTGCCATCATCCAGCATATTCCCCTGGAAACAACACACTTGTTTATAAACTTCCTTCTATTTCTTCTCACAGTTGTATATTATTCATAATAGGAGTCAGTTATTATCAAACAATAAAATATTTGTTAAATGGGGTATTCATCTGAAAAAGTTTGGAAAAAATAATGACAAGTAGTTACCTCTGACCATCTACGTTCAAGGGTGTTATTCTTGCTGCTGCTCTTCTTTTCCAAGTCCCCCTTCTGATACAATTAATTATCATTAATGACGAAAGTTGGGTTTTCTCTTATAGACATTTCAGTCCATGTTAGTTTGCACGAAAGATACCTTTAGAGGGTTTAAAGAAGGTCCGAATCAATGTGATAATTACAAAACTCCCTTCACTTACCTGTGATTCCTGGGGTAAATGTCCATTCATTTGTGTTCGCTCAGACACAGAGGAAGAGGTGGATGCTCTCCGGAACAGCTGATTGACTTTGTCCTTTACAGGTTTCTTCTGATGACAGATAAAACCATTGAAAATATGCATCAGGTTTGCTCATGAATATGGAAATGAAAAAAAAGTGGAAAAGAAGGGTGGACAAAACATACTCTGTATTCAATCCCATTCTGATCATCATCTAGCTCTTCTGCAGATGTGTGCACATTCGCAACATTTTCCTGGGAACCAGAAGGAATCATTTATTCTCTCAACCATTATGCAGTCATGGAACTTATTTTTTTTGCAGCATTTTAGCAATTAAAAAATTTCCTGACACTAAATAACATCTTTGTTTGAAAAAAATGATAAATCTAAGCAAAATAAATGGTCTATGTTAGGGATGTAATGATGAATTTGAAAATCAAACTGGTTTAAATGGAAATCCATGTAGAAAAAAGGAAAATTGATTTGCATGCAATGCATCAATGCAATCAGTGCAGATGGCGTTCAAAACATATAAAACTTCTCGTCCATAAAAACATTTGTGTTCATTTCCATTTCTACAACTATTTGTTCAGTGTTAAGTTTGGTTAGTACAACAGGCAAAAGGTCACAGTTTTAAACAAGGGAGAAAAAGGCAAATATAATTGATATAATTTAATTTGGCCATAAAATAACTAAAATTAATTTTGTTGAAAAAAAAATTGTACAAATCAAAATCGAGACCTTAAAATTGCTAACTGAATCGAATTGTGGCTTGAGTAAATCGTTACATCCCTAGTCTGTGGAGTTCCACATGATTCTATTTTAGGGCCACTGCTGTTCAACATGTACATGCTCCCATTTGCTCAAATTATGAAGAAAAACAAAATGTTGCCATTGTTATGCTGAAGATATACACAGTTACATAACTTGGGTTCCAAAAAGATACTAGTTAACGGAGCCAAGAAAAAGAGAACAAAAGTAAACACTTGGCTTCAATCGATGTTAAAAAAAAAAACAATCGAGCCAGAAATCTGGGAGTAGTCATGGACACAGACCTGAATCTCAGCAGTCTCACTGATAGTTGTTGTGAAAAAAGTCCATGTCAAAGAACATTTTGAGGATTAAAAGGACAATCTTTATTGTTTCTTCTGCACCTTTAGTGGCACTTTTAATATTTTATGTAAAGCACTTTCATTTGCCTTGTACATGTGCTATACATATTAAACAGCTTAACATTAAGACATTTGAACAATTTAACACTGTCCCTGTTTTTCAAGCATTAACATGTTTTAGCTCAGAACAGTACACATTGGGTTTTGAGATTTCCATTTTGTCATTTGGTGAGTCTTTTCCAGAGCAACGTGGATAAACTGCACAGCATTACAAGTTGTACATAGCACAAACAAGTAGGTGTACAGACACACTTCAGTCTGTTTGCATTGTTATTCATTGTTAGGGGTGCAAAAAAGCCCTACTTCTAACTGTTCTGTTCTCCCTCTACCACTTCCAATGTGTGATCTAGTTTTGTTCCTTTGATGTCAAACAATAACAAACATACAGTAGCTGGAGGGCCTGTTGAATCTGGGTTTGATAAAACATGCATACAGAACTTCTACATGATAAAAAAAGCACAGATTACCTTTGATGATTTACGTAAAGAAGGCAGTGTGTTACTCTTTCCATCCATCATATCATCCGGAAACTTCTCCTTAAAAAGTCAATTCCATTAACATCAAAATAACCAACATGCAGTGAAAAGCATTGTGGAAATTCATTCAGATTTACCTTTGAGCTTCTCCTAGACAGCAGGGACATTCTGAACTTCCTCTTTTTCTGTAAGAAGTATGTGAAGTAGTGGAGTTGAGGCTGCAGCTCATGAAAGACAGTAAAGATGGAAATATTTAAAAGGATACCTTGCTCTGACTCCCATCCTGGTCCTCCCCACTTCCTCCATCAGAATCTGTCTTGGCCTAAAGGGAACGTTTGGATGTTAAGCTTCTTTCGTCTGCTTATAAGGAATGCCATCTAAAAGAAAATGAACCATCTCTGACCTTCAACGACTCTCTCCGTAGTCTCAATTTTCCAGCCTGGAGGAAGAAAAAAAAGAAAGAAACACAGCTGAACTGCTGTAGATAAAATATCTTTTTACACAAACGACAGCTAAAAGTTGGACGTTGAATGTCAGCTTATTCAAAGTTAATCATATAGAAATAAGAGAAAAGTTTGATATCTTACTGGTTTGAAGTCAGGGTCGTGCTCAGGACTGTCCTCGGGCCAGTCGTCTACACACCGTTCCTAGTTAATAAAGCAAATCCTTATTGAAAGTCCAGAATAATCCACCATTTAACATATTGGCAGGTTACAAAAAACTTGGTGCACATCATGTGGAGGTATGATGTCAGCTCTGGATTTTGACAAAGAGGGCAGTTCATTTTGCTCCACGTGTGTTTATTTTGGTCCTCACTACTCATCCTTTTGTTCCTGGAAAAATCTGCAACAGAAACACACCTGTCCGATAAGCAGGATGTCCTCAAACACAACAAAGTTCTCGGGTTCCACCGGTTTAGGCTCCTGAAAAAGATTTAGACAAATAATTTATATGCACAGCGAGGATTAAAACCCCAACACACTTTCCCGACAAAGCAATTGGTTTCTCATCAGATAGTTACAAAAATACAAGCATGCTGTGTTGCACACTTATTCCACTGAAACTAAACCTGCATACCGGAGTTTTTGGTTTACGGTGAATAACCGGCTTTGGCAACGATCTAAAGGATGGTTTCGGGGGAGTTTTGGGTACATCCTTTGGTACATCTTTTTGTGCATCCGGTTCCTTTTCAACCTAAAAGTCCAGAACACAAACAAAAGACAAGCTAAGGGGAAAAAAAAGCAACTGCACTTCTAAAAGTTACAAAGAACAGAGCTGTTGGCTTACAGGGATCACTGGCTGTGGCGGCTTCATCGGTCGGGGCGGTCTGCTTCGAGGAAGTGGTCGTGGTGGACGTCTGAAAATCTGCACCTGCAAGTTTAATCAGCTCATTGTTGAAATAATGCATTCTTTATTATGAAAGGAGCATAAAGATTGTAATTTACTACTTACATGATCCATATCAGATGGAGAACGGCTGGGCGATGGACACTGGTTAGGCGATGGAGGCAGGCTGGGCGATGGAGACTCGTTGGGCGACTGAGACAGACTAGTGGCCTGAATGAAGGGAGTCGGCTGAAGAATATCGCGTTTGCTGCCCTGAGGAGTGGTCAGGACGATCTCCTGCGGCTTGTGAAGAGGCTTTGGTGGGACGGCTGGAGGTGTTTTTTTCTTAAACAGATCCGGTGATGCTGGAACGTCAAGCTTCATCTCTGACGGACTGATTGACGGCGTAGAGAATTTGGGGACGGAGGGGGTTTTCACAAACAAATTAGCACTCTTTCTAATTTCTGAAGGACGGCGCTGAAAGATGTCTGGTGTACCGTCTGAAATATCCTGAAAAAGGTCATGTGATTTGGAGGGAGTCGGACCAAATGGATCATCCAAACTAGAGACGTCTGGGAATGAATTTGCTGCCAGAGGGCTTTGGAATGGATCGACTGCATTTGTAGATGAAGATGAAAATATGTCCAGATTTTCTACAGAAGAAAAATCCTTGTGTTTGGTGGCCGTCTCTTGTCTTGTCTCCTGGAAGAGGTCCTCACCTTTAGTTAGACTTGGCTGAAACAAGTCTGATGGTGAGGCTGGGCTGCTGTAGAACGGGTTGGTCGGTATAGTTTGTTTAGAGCGGAACAGATCATCCTCGTCTGGGTCAACAAAATAGCTGGAAGACTTAGTGAACGGGTTTAGGTCCTTAGAACATTCAGCTTGATGCAAATCTTCCCCTTTCAGAGCTGTGAAAAGATCTACTTTATCTTTTAACACCTCAGGACTTTTTACTTCCCAGAGCTTAGAGGTGTTCTGTGTTGGAGCAGAGGTAGTGTTAGAGAAGTTTGGTGTTTTCAAAGTTAAATCATGAAAATCCCCATTAGAAGCGGTTTTCTGGCCCAGGATGGACGCAATGAAGAGTTCCTTTTCATCTTTGTGGTTCTGAAAGAGGTCAGGTTCAGAAAAGCTGGCTCCACTTTCCACCGTCTTAATTTCAGGCTCAAGATCCAGAGGGGAGCTCTCAAATACAGGTGGAGGAACAAAGATGGCGTCAAGCCTTGCTTCTTCTGAAGTTTTAATCCCAACGCCCTCTGTCTCATGACTGTCACTGGTCGATTCCTGGTGTCAAAACAAACATCATCAGGAATAATTTATACTTAACAGTTAATCTAGTCACAAAAAGAAAAAAAAGGTACAAACCAAATAATATGAATAAAAAGGGTTCGATTTGGATAACCTCTCGGAGATTTCATTCTGATGAACAAAGAGAAGAAAAGGAGAGAAAAGAGGATGGTGTTCGTAAAGTACACAATTAAAATTCCACAAAATGACGAGCCAGGAGCTAAAACCTTACCTGAGGGCTTAAATGAGGATCTTCCTCATGGCAGTTCTGAAAGAATCAGAGTGACGCAGCATAAATGTTAGACGTTGAATGACTGGCAGAACACGTATTAAACACACAAGAATGTCAAGTTCTGCGTTTAAAAAAAAAAAGCAACAAATAAACAATACAGCCGGTTTTGTTAAAATATCTTACTAATAAAAGCCATGTTAGAAAATCTGCAACGCTTCAGAATCCAACGATTATTTAACTTTCATTCATCACGCAGAGGAACAAACCACACTGATAAAACTATGACATTCCCTGACAGTGCAAGACATAAAGCTGAGTCACTTACACCCGAGCACTTGTACTTTCAGCGTGACAACACACACACCATCAACTTTATCCCACAAACAATGCACTGACTTATTAATAGAAGAATCTAGTCAGACGGTTCGTGCGTACACAAACACACCTACACAGCAAGAAGTCATGCTAACAGACATGTTTAAGTCAAAGATCAAGCAGAAGAGTGTGTAGAGTAACCTGAGCCAGATCGGGGTGAAGATAATCCCCCTCAGTCTTCAAAGAGAGCTGAAGGCAAAGAATATTTGAGGGATATTAAATTATGAGCAGCAGTTCCAACTAGAGCAACGAGAGATTAAACAACCATCTCCATTTCACCAGGTGACATCCAGCACTCTCACCTGTCTGAGCTGGGGTTTCTGGGTGTCCATCACATGTGTAGCAGCAGCTGAGCCCTCAGCATCCTATGGAGCAAGATTTAGCGAAAACGCATGCGTGAAGCGTGGGAAGAATCACAGGTTGTTGCTTTTCATGCATTGTGAATCTGCGTTATAGGTATTGTATCACTAGGCTGAAATGTAAACAAGACAAATTGCTAACTCCCATTTTTGCTTTTGTTGGTGATTTCACAAACATACTGCAATTTATTTATTGAAGAAAAGAACTACCACATAAGTAAATACACCTGGATGTATCTACCGGTTATACGTCGTCTGTTAACAGGCATCCCCGACCTGCTGCTGTGTGTGTGGGAGGCATGAGACATGCTGCTGTCACTGCACTCTGACCTGTTTGTCTTGGGATTCGTTCACAAATGATCCACTGGAATCAGAAGGCGATGAAATAAGAGTCTAAAGAGGAAAAAGAGAGAAAAACAAGTCCTCCTTTAAATTAAAATACATCTGTTACTTACTGGGGAATATACTCCACTTATTTTCCTATTTCCAAACTATTTGGGCAGCTCAGCTTTTACAAAATACTGGTAAAACCCAACTCATTCACAGGTCTTAATCTACTTAACTACAATTAGCATGAAGGACCCATATAATGTGTTACATTTAGAAAAGTCTCACATGTCTAAATAATAAATAATATTCAAGTTATTTTGTGTATTATCATTCCTGGCGTGAAACTATTTATTTTATGTAGTTACAGGGCGATAAACATCTTCTCGCCTTTATTTTTCAAAGATGGATCGTCCCCAGCCATTTAATGGGATCACTACAAGATAATCCAGTTATTCACTGCGACACATCTGGTAGCACATCTGTGCAAAACTGATATTTGAGACATTCTGCCACTTCTGTGGGAGATCGTGTGCTAACATCAGTCAAAAGTTTGGACAAAAATACTAATTTAAAGATGTAAGACCCCAATTAATAGGCAGTTAGTTTGACCAAAACTGGACCCATTACTTTTCATAATTGTTTGACAACTGATGTTAGTAAGCATAGAACAAATTATTTCAGATTTTATGGATGATCGTGGGAATATTTGATCTAACCGAAGTCCATCTGCTTTGTAAGAGTAGAAAATGTATTAATTTATTTTCTTTTCAGCGATCACACTAGTCGTCCCATTTTTTGCTCCAAATCCACTGCTCACATCACATACATCCAAACTGATTGAAAAGGATCAATTTGCCCCCAAAATGTAGTTTCGGGTTTCTAAATGTTCACCTCGTACAATTTTCACTTAATAAATACATATGGCTTTAAAAGGTTGAGCAAGCTGTTCTGCCCTCCATTTGTGTAACCAACATTTTTGGGGAAATGGGGCTGAACATTGATCATTTTCACTGAATGTTTGAATCCACTTACACTGTAGTGATTCTGGAAAGGGCTCTGGGGGAATTTTTTCACCAGATTTTGCAGCGTCACATTACTCTGTGGAGATGCAAAGTTGTTTGTCATTTTTGTCAAATTCAAAACATCTTTCAACAACAGCAATAAATAAAAATAGTATTGTGTCCACAGACAAAAAAACAAATTCAGAAAAGTGAAACTTATTTCATTTAATCATGTCCGTATCATAAACATTCGTGATCTAAGATCCACTAAATTTTAAGAAACATTCTTCCAAATATTTTACCGAGTACGAGTAAACACTATACTTAAAAAAACAAAACAAAAAAAAAACAAATCAAACTACAAGATACAAGCATTTTTCATCACAATCATAAAGACAAACCTGATATTTTCATGTAACCATTCCACTTTTTGCACATCAACACTAAACTAGTTTTTGTTGAGGATTTCTCTCTCTGAGGTTGTAATACTTTCCGAGATAGAGCTGGGATCAATTTAAAAACAGTTTGTGGTCATTTTGATTTAAGTTTATGATCTAACGGCAGATGATTCCTTCACTTTTACTAAATTAACAAAGTAGATTTTTTAAAAGAATGTTGACATTAAATAACCATATCTCCCTTCATTATAATTTATAACTTGTGATTTAGTCAAAGTGCAAACAGGAAAGGGATATAAAACCTGCATAAAAACATTCAAAACAGGTGAGATGGGTTTAGTTATCTACTTAGTTTGTCTTAACAAAACACCTGTCAGTGAGTGCTGCCAATAACCTGACAACAGCAAGGGACTCGGAATATCTCACAGATCCACTGTACAAGCAAGATTTACTATTTATTTGTTTTTTCCAATTTAAATAATTATGTTATGAGACAAATTTAGGGAGATAATGTCACCGGTGTCCTGCTGCAGGTAAATTAGGAAACAACCGATCTTTTTAGGTTACATCCACTATCAAAACTTTCCACTAGCAATTTCTGAGCAGAGAGCACTTACAGGTCTTCTTTCAACAGATGCGTTTTCTCCATGTTGGACCACATCTAAACCATTTACCTAATTAAAGATAAAGGGGAGAAATTTCACAGTTTAAAAACAATATTAAAACGTCTGTCTTGTACCTAGACATATCAGTTAATTTATTAATCGCATTGTTTTGTTTCAGAGCCAAACATTTCCCAAACTTACCGTTGCTGCTTCCTCCCTCATGCTGTGCAGCTCTACAGCTGGTCTGTGTTCAGATTTTGTAGTGAGAGCAGAATATTTTCCCGCTGGTAAAATTTATCTACAAAACGATCACGTTCCTGCGTTTAAGCCACATCAACGCGTCCGCACGTTTACACAATCCCCGCTTGTAATTACCTTCAAGCTGACGCACCTGCGTCAAGTTTAATATGTTGAGTTCCGAGCTTCCGGTTTCTTGATTTTCTAAAGAAAATCGGCTGCATTTTGGCACGCGCTTTGATACTGTTGCAAAAAACTTCCGTGAAACAATAGCCTTTCATGATGAAACCATCCTCTTCCTGAATTGAAATTTCTTTTTCTGAATTAATGCCAACGTAATTAATAAGATAAGCACATTTATTCTGTTCTTGATTTTACAAAGAGTGCGTATGGTCTAACATGCAGCAGGTACAAATAGACCAAGCTATACCTAAATCGGTCAAATACAGCAGTTTGCAAGTTTTATTTCTTTAGTTACTGTCCTAAGTTTAGGAATTTATTTGAAGCCCTTGTTTTGTTTACTGCCCAAACAAAGTAGACTACATAATGGGATATAATTGTGGGGTGACAGACAAATTTTTTTAAAGTGACTCTTTACTTAGCTTGATTTCGTCCCTATTATGACCAGAACTGACAGGTCTACATCATGAGATCAGGACTTTGCCATAAACCCTTCAAGGAGCCAATTTCTGTTCACATTTACTTAAGTCAACTTAAAATAGGCCTAAATAAATCTGAGTCTTAAAAAGTAGTTTGAATAATCATGTTAATTCAAAAGTTTGTTGTAAAACTTTTCTGATCTTATTTTTGAAGATCTTTGGCGGTTTTAGAAATGGAAATTTAATTTGATCAATATCTGAAAGGTTAATGAAAGCTTTATTTAAACAGACTTATTCAGAAAAAAGAGGCTCATGAAGTGTTTGCGATCATTTTTAATAGGTTGCAACAGTTCTTTTCTTTTATTCTGGTTTGTGTTTTAACAAGGAAAAGGAATAAGATCTATAGGCTATAGTAAAGCTTAAGTGAATTAATAGCAAGGGTCTTCCAAAAATATCTGGATCATTCAACAGTTGGGTTTTTGCAGAATTATTTTGAAGACAAAACAAGATCATTTCCGGTTTTCGGCTGGGTTGGGGCAACTTGACAAGCCGTTACCTAGTCATGAGAGTCCTCACTTCAATGCGGGTCGACCGGTTGTCCTCTCCCTGCAGAACCGGGTGGAGTGGTCCAGGTGTGTTAACGTGACGCCGCTGTTAACAGATGACGGTCTCTGCATGTTATTTGAGTGACTTACAGCTACATGCAGTTTTTTAAGGCTTAGAAAAGCATACCACATAATGATGGATGACAGCAATCAAAATATTACTGCATAAACATTTCTATTCTTGAAGCCATCTGCTGCAATGTGTTTTTGAATTACAGTAGGCTATATGCTGAATAAATCTTAAGATGGTTAAAGAATTATATTCTCCAATATGCCTTCAAAACTGCTTTTAATTCTTTCTGACAGATTCAACAAAGTGTTGGAAATCATATTAATCACACACATCGTTCTGCTGGAAGTAGCAATTAGGTGCACACTGATCTCACACTAGGATGAACTTGGTCAAGAACAATGACAATGGGGTTTTTAAACCATGCTCAGTTGGTAATAGATAGATAGATAGATAGATAGATAGATAGATAGATAGATAGATAGATAGATAGATAGATAGATAGATAGATA
>JBBBVT010000005.1:13667904-13684380 GCA_037177035.1 Craterocephalus eyresii | reverse complement strand
GGTTTCCCTGCTTAGGCTGCTGCCCCCGCGACCCGACCCCGGATAAGCGGAAGAGGACGGTACGGTACGGTACGGTAAAGTGATTCACATTATCTTGTGTTACTGTGAAATCAGTTGGACCAACTCTGTTCAATGAAGTTGGGACTAAATATAGTATTTTTGTTAGAAATGATTTACAGAACTGAGTTGGACCGACACATTTTAAACTGGATTCATGTTCATTCAAAGACTTGTTTTCAATCACCTCTCTGAAAATACAGACACATCCAAAACTATCACAGAAGACAGGACACGCAATACTCCTCTTAATCATTTATTAATATTTAAGCTTGCTTTTTTTAAGGATGTCCATTGTGTTACACGGAGAAATTCACACAAGTAAATTGGATTTTTATTCTTTTAGCATTTAATCTTTTTATTGTTAATTATATTACTATTCTCCCTTATAAGCGCTAATGCTAAAAAAGTTACACAAGAACTATCACACGGTTAACTAACTTGTGAGCACATTGGGACAGTAAACTAACACTTCACATAGATTTTTTTTTTAAAAATGGAAAAAAAAAATTCCAAACTGTAGTAGGGAAAAGAAAACGTGATCAAAGTAAAAATTAAGAGACAAACAAAAGACAAAATGGACAAGCGTTAACAATCACACCAACCTGCTCAACTCTCCAGAAAGAAGTACCACTCTGTTCTCCCTGTTGACTTATTTCTATCACCATCGCTCTGTTATCTTTATTTTGGTACCCTTTCCTATATCTGGCTGCTTTCAGTATGATTTCAGCCAAACATCTACATTCCGGATATCCAGCGTGCCTGACAACAAACAGCATCCTGATTTGATGTCACAATGTGCACTCGCAGCATGAACCACCCAGTCATCATCGGGATTTCTGTTATCCGTGCTAAACGCTCGTTATCGACTCAAAACGCTGCATGGCTTTGGCAGCTCAGAGGGGAGTGAGCCAAAAACAGACTGCTGCCGTCATCATCACTTCCATCTACCGGCTCCAATCGGAATCACTTCCCTCTCTATAAGCGTCACTCAGTCTCATCTGAAAGGTTTGGGGAAAGGAGCATGTGCAAGAATCAGGCAACCTCCAGCTGATCCATCGAAATGATGTGTTCTCATTATATATTTTCAAAAAACTTAAAAAACAGCTGCATCCGAACAGGCTTAGAAATGCACATGCTTGGGTCCAAATGCACGTTCCTTTACAAATAGTTTAATGGCTACACGTCACAGGGCAGTGGTAAGCTTTGTGTTGAGATACTAACAATTCAGAGGAAGGTTAGATTCACTGAGACTATATTTAGTTTCCGATGGCGGAATTGGGACCCTTTTTTTTTTTTTCTGTGGCCCTTATTTTTGGCAGCGCTTGATGCTTTTTTGGCTACAACCAGTTGGCTGAAGGTTCGAACACTCTTACACGTCTACAGACTTTCTGTAACTCAAGTGTGGTGGCAGTGAAGGGGCTGGTTCATTGTCATTGATACAGTAAGTCACAGGGGGCGTTTGTTGGTCTCAAAAATGATTACTACACTCTCATTGTGGACCCTGTCCTTCCTCCATCTTTGCTGCTTTGTATATTGTACTTACTGGATAAAAGCTCCCCCATTCACTCCCCATTTACCTCCTCAATCACACAACGATCACATGCATTTGACGCGTTTGTCTTGACCTCACTGCAAGAATAAAGCTGCTTCTTGGTGGAGAGGACTGTGTGTTCATTTCACCTTAGAGCGCACATAAACTCAAGTATGTCGGCCGGGTCGGTTCGGAGGTATTCCTGCAAAGGCAAGGTTAAGAAACCACAACCCAGGTGATGAACACAGTGATCCCTTCTGGCCACATCTAGCACTTAAAGTGCAACATCCAAACCAGCTACAGAGGAGTGAACAGGTGTGGATATCGCAGCAAGTGCTGTGAGACGACCAGCGATAATGGAAGCACTTTATAATGCGCGACTAGTATTAATAATAGTGTGCCGGCTAGCTAGAACACAAAAAAAACCCCATTTCTGTTACACTGGTTCTAACTTTTGGAGCATCGTTATTTTACTCGAACGCACACAAATTCTCACAACTTCTTTGCAGAATATGAACATAAAACATTAAGCAGTCAGTACGCACATGGGCTGGTAGCAGGCATGCAACTTCCCAAACAGTCCAGGAGGAAAAGAAACAAAAAACCCCAAACAAAGAGCTTCCTGCTCACCTCCTTAAAAAAAAGACACTGACTTATAGACGGGGGGGTAAATGGAAGACATAAACAACCTGACAACATCAAGGAGGAAGTAGTCACAATAATGGCTCTCGTTGGCTGCCGCCACGTGATGGCTCAACCAATCAGTAACTTCAGCCCCTCGTTGAGACAGGTTACAAATTGCAAAATGAAAATCCAGACCGAAAAAAAAAAAAGAAAAAAAAAACACAATAAAAACTAGTTTAAAAAGTAGTAGACACACATTGTTGTAAGTATCTCTGCTATAGTATTTTGTTTTTTTAAATCTATGTCATTATTAAAGTCGTTAAGTAATAAAGAGAAAAGTGTTACAGTTTTTTTTTTCTATTACATTTTCATCATCATTAGCTTCAATATCATCATCATCATCATCGACACCATTTCATAATTATTACTATTGGTTAACAGGAGGTGTGCGGCTTCTATGTGCCACTCTGAATCTAGATTAAAGGGCTCTATTGGCTGACAGAGGCTCCAACAGAAGGAGGGAGGGCAGACTGCACACCGTTCTTCACCTCCCTCCTTTGTTGTATTTATTCTTGTCGTGCTTTTAGAAAACTGCTTTGCTGTAGGACAGCCCGGTCTGTTTTTGCTTTCAGCTGGGGGAAAGAGAGAAGGACGGGGCTGGACTATCTCCCTCCCTCCCTCTGACTGCGTCGATTCTTGTTCAGCTGTTGTGGGGAATGATGGGAGTCGTGTTGTGGCAAATAAGAAAGCCGTTCGTCTTGCTCCTGCGTTATTTTAGAGCTTCGCCTTTCTCTTTCTTTTGCTTTCCCCTTCCTCTCTTTCCCACTCGCTCACACTCACTCTTTCTTTCTGTGGTATTTTGTTTTCTTCAGCAGGACACCTCCATGGTTTGGGAGGGGCTGGGAGGCATCTGGCCGCCCTGCGAGCCCTGGGACAGGGTGCGGGAGCGAGAGCGGGAGCCATCCATGGAGTAGGAGGAGGAGAGCGAGGTGGTGCGGGAGCGAGACAGGCGGGTCATGCAAGAGGAAGCCACTGAGGAGGAAGAGAGACACCCAAGCGAGTAATGAGATTGTAATCAGATAATGAAAAATGATGGAAATATTATAGTGTACAATAATGATGAACTGGGATGTCACGATTTATTGATTTGCTGTAGAAGCCACAATTAAATGATCGTAAGATCCTACCATATTGTTGCTTTCCTTAAAAGATAATGTCTGAAACATATCAGCGGGTCAGCATAGATTGTGAACAAAACAAAAACATAATATTTGTGAATCTGTTGTGTTATGCTGTTGGTGTGTGGTTGGTGCTTCTTCTGTCATCAATGTGAAATGTTTAATTCCAGACATCTCTCTGTTCCAGTGTTAGTTATGTTTCAAATTGAAGCAAGACAGTTAACAGACTTCTGGAGCTATATATTCCTTCCTTCTTTTCAAAATTTCCTGCACAGAGTTTAAAATATGTTCAAAAACATGTCTGATATGTAGTTCACAGAAAATGACCCTTCCTAGTCCAGGCAGATGTAGAATTTCCACCTGCTATCATAGAGAGATATATGTAGTTTTTATCTATTACTCCCAGATCTATGTTGCTATATTATTTCATTATGTTGGCATCCAAAGATAGAAATTAAATTCAAAGACCTATAAAGAGTTTTTATGTGATTTTAAACATTTGTAGTGTTGTAACATGAATGGCTGCATATCATTCTTGCTTTTCCAATAAAAGTCTGGAAAAAATAGCTCAGAATGCATCCCAATTACATTTAAAGTGAAAATAAGTATTAAATATCCTAAAGAATATAAAAATTACTATTTCAAAGGAATCTCAATAGTGTGTGACTGACTCATAGTAAAAACAGTCAAGTCCACTTTGCATTTCTTGTAATGGACAAATTACATTTACATCCCTAACTGAATCCATCTTTAGTTACAAAGACGGGCCAAAACTCACATCAGTAAGAACTTTAATTAAAGCATTGTGGCATCAGTATACAGAAACGTATGAACAATGGGGTGAACTTACTGTAGCCCATGCCCTGGATGAAATACTTGAAAGCCTCGGTCAGTTTAGCAGGCTGCAAACAAAACACATTAAGCCATTATCGGTTAAAATGATGCCCCATCCTCACGGTGCACACTGGTAACCCTAAAAGGGCAGCCAGTTCTTTATAATCATGACCGGACTACAGCAACATCCACAAACAAATACCAGCATTATGCAGCATTTCTGAGACTTGATGCAGTTGTTACCTGAGTGAGCTGAGGGAGGCCGCCAGCATCAGCCATCTGTGACGGGACAGAAGATTTGTGAGATAAATGGAAAAAAAAGAAAAAGAAGGAGGGAGATCTAACATGAACAGGCATGATGTTCACCTTGAGGAATGAAGTCGTTGTTGGGTCCAGTTTGCTGTTGCACTCCACCTGGTGGTCACACACAGGAAGCACAATAACACTCCAGACTCATCAAGAATAACATTTGATGTGCAAAAGGAATCAAAAAGTCTACCGAGAGCCACTAAATGAACAGAACTTACAGCAGCGTCCTCGTATGGGGCTTGATCCCCCACCACCAGCATCACTGGACACCTGAGATGGACATGTTGCAAGTCAGGGAAGTAGATTTTAAATATTTTCTAGGTTTACATAAACTTTTAAAAAGTATAATTACTTGAAGGTGCAGCTGCGATCAAGGTTCAAATCTCTGCGGCTGTGGGGAAAAAAAGAAAACACTGGTTGCAGTTCGGAGGCGACTAAGTTTGTGTTTATGTGCTTGTATCCACAGAAGTGTCCCACCTGTTGTAAGTCTTCCAGAAAAGCTCTATGTTGACCAGGTTTGAAGCTTTGGAGATGCGCTCTCTGTGACACTGCACTATGTCTGTGTTTGACGACAGCTCCTCCTACAGATGGATTTAAAGCTCATTAGGAGACGTCTAAGAATCATGTGGAATGGATTATTTTACTTAACATTATGTTGTACCTGGCTGAAAAGGTGAGTCAGGATCTGCTCTGTGAGGGAGGAAGTCACAGAGCTGAGCTGTAATGGGAGACAGAGATTAATTACACTCCTGCTCATTTAATATAGCATTACATAATATATGATAAACATTCACATAATCAATAGCACTGAAGGACACAAACCATGCATGTAGTCGCCTAATTTCATATCCACAGCTTAAGTGGGACTGATGAAGGACTCCCATTATCACTGATTTGATTAAAATACCAGGTTCCGTTGCACATTCCTGGCTTATAAAGGAGACAAAAGTATGTAAACAATCAAGAAATTGCAGACATGCTGTACCTTATGAGCAGCCCAGTCCATCCAGCCTCGGGCGTTGGTGTCAATGTTGACCAGAACCAGACCCTCCACTGAATCTGGGTTTGCAAGCTGAAAAAAGATGGTGTTATAAAAGAAATATGTCATATCTAGTGTTTTCATGCTCAAACTGAAGAAAAAGTATTCAACATGTGAAGAACAGAAACAAAGTGTATCTCTCATTTCTGGATAAAAGCTGTGTTATGACCTTTAAGGCTAATTATACACATTTCTAGAAGGGTTTTGCTGTTTATCCATGTCACAGAGGAGACATTGTTTCCCATCAGTAAGTCCAGCAGTTCAATGCTTTTCAGACCGAACTTGAGTTTATTTTTGTCTTCAAATCTCAGTAGCTGTTCATAAAAGTATTTTCTCAATGCACTGAAGTCAGTCAATGACTACGCTGAAAATTCCTTCATAGCCTACTTGTGTTCATAATTTAAACTAATTGGGAATTACAGATTTAAGTTTGCTGCATTTTAGAAAACTTTCTTATGTCTCTCTAGGTGGGGTTTGTGGTAAATTAGATATGACTGTTACTAGTGTTATATTTATATTACCTGTAAGTTATTGAAGGATCTAACTTATTGAAATTATGCAAACTAAACAGTGTCAATGGTTTCCATAATTACCAGAAAACATCAACAATCATAAAACTGTATAATAAATCACTGTGAGATATTTTGGTCTCATGAGCTGCCAGTCAAAAGATAAAAGATTTCATCAATGTGATTAAAAAAAAAGTATTCTGAAGTTGCTTAACTACTAAAACAGCATTGAATATTGACAGCTTTTGTTTTAAGTTAAAAACAAGCAGACAAACATGTGACAGCTATAAACAAAAGACAAAGCTCACTGCGAACTTGGAGAGGATGTACGCTCCGGCTCCCACACCCACTCCAATCACAGTACGGAAGCTGGCAGGGGGAGACATTTAAACACATTGTTATACACAGTTTAGTTCAAACTTTAACATCCCGTCTGGGTGTTCAGGAGCAAAACGCTGTCTGGCTTGGCTGAAACGACATAACAGCTAACTCACTTGAAAAACTGCAGGACAGCAGGGATCATCTCTGCTATGGTCTCCATGGAGGGATACTGGTAACTGCAACAACAAACACAAAACCAGTGAAGCGCCCTGACCAGAAAATTATATGCAGAAAATATTATCTATGGATGGGAAAGTTTTCTGACCTGAAAGCTCCCCAAACTATTTGCAGTAACTAGACCGGCTGATTTTCAGATATGACTTATTTCAGCCAGTTGTGTTTTTTTTTTTTTTTTTTTTTCATTCAGTGGGATTTAAAGTGAAAAAATGAGTCGCAGCGGAGATACCGGGACAATACACACAATGAAATCCTCCTGAGCCATTAAAATAATCAAACAAGGCAGAGACGTATGAAGAATTGAGGGGAAGGAAGGGGTAAGAAGTGTGGAAAAAAGAAAAGTGAAGATTTTGTTTAAGCCTCTGATGAGGGAGCATTAGAAAGCAGAGGATGGGGGGAGATGGGACTGTTGAGTATTTAAAGGGGATTAATCTTAAGCCTGCAGAGGAGATTGTTTCCATTTCGGAGAAATTTACTTAAAAGTAAGGCACGGTTCCAGCAGGTTATGTTGTCTGTCCTCAGAGAGACGACGTCATACCCTGTGGGGTAGGCAGCAGCCCCCTCCTCTTGTCCCGGGGCATCGACATGAATCAGGGTGAAGTTCTTGACAATCTCCTGCATCTCCTCAAACTTGAACAGAGTCGAGAAGCAGCTCTTACCTGGAGAAAAGAGAGATGGGGGGTGAGCGGGAGTCGAGAGGAACTGAGAGATTATGTGAATTAAAGAGAGAGAGAAGGAGGGGGGCACTCACTTTCCAGGCCCACATCGTGGAAGGTGAGGATAGCGGGCCTGCGGGTGGTCCGTGTGCCGTGGAGAGTCACATGGAGAACGCCGTGCGGGGTCTCAACGCTGTGCTCCTGGAGGCGGAAACAAAATTTAATCTCAATATTTTCCATCTGTTATCTATTCACCTCATTTTTCCGTTCATTTATTACTCATGTTTTATTTATCCATCTAATTTTCCATCTATATCAGGCAAGCAAATGTTCAGTTACCTTTGAGGCATCTACAATCTGCCCTAAAAATGCTGTCGATTTTTTTCCCGGAACTCACTTTTTGAAGTAATAATCTTTTAGGAAGTTTTGATTAACTCTCAGTTAGCCTGCAATCACATTCCAGCTTGCTGCCCAAACCAGTACACCTCCTCTTCCATGCCAGAGCCTGGCTTACTGGCCTGTGTACATTCATAAGTTCATCCGTCTCCTCCAACATGTCTGTTTCCCGCAAATCTTGTTTTCTGTGTTACTTCTATACACAACGTTGGATGAAGCTCAAGAATACATTAGCACCGGATGGCGATGGTTCCTCTCATGTAAACCAGTCATGCAATGTTCTTAGATTGTAGATCAGTCTCAAAACTGTTGTATGGAAAATTTGTTTGTTTTTTAACTTTTCATCATGAGTTAAATCTATCCTGTGGCCTGTGATGTTTGCTTACCTGTCCTTGATCCAGGAGTATCCTCGCAGCAAGTTCGGCAGCATCCTGGAGCAACAGGGGAGAGGTTATCAGAAAAGGCAAAACAAAAATGGAGTCTATCCTTCCTTAAATTTATTAACACTTCCCCATTAAAGAAGGGAAAAAACTGCTGAAATTGTCAAAAGTAGTAACTAATAATTACTTTATGAAAATAATGACATTCTTTTTGAGTTATGGTTCAATAGGAATAAAAAAAACAAGCAAAAATTATGAGTGATCAGACTGTCCGTTAAACTTTTTCCACTGGATTTTCTTTCTTTTTTTTAAAGTCCAACTCAAAGTAAAAGCAATGCCTTATTTCACTAAATCATACTTTTGCAGATTTTTATTTATAGCTTTTTTCAGCTGGGACAGAATCCAGCCCACCGTGAATTGGATTAATCATCCAGTCAACTTGCTGAATCTGAGCACAAAGTAAATCTTACTGCTGCCATATCATTAATAAGCAGGCAAAAAAGGCAGCTTTTATGATGTTTCCTCGAATTTAGATGTGACTAACATCAAAATAAAGAAAAGACTAGGCACTTTAGCCCCCTTTTAGTTAGATGATTAGACCTTGAATATGTTTTGGTAAACACATAAAATAACAACACTTGGGTCAGTGTCCAAATGTAATGGACCTGACCATATGTGCAGTCCATTTACATTTGAAATGGCTGAAAAATGGGAAAACCTATAGGATGTAATTTCCTTGGGGCCAATATGGACCCTGTGTACAATCCATACGGGACCCTGTTTACAGCCCATTTGTCACACTATAATAAGCAGCTTTGGAATCAATCTTGGCTTTTTCTGCCCTTTGGTGTTCAGCATAAAAAACATAATCCTCACTTCATTGTTTTTGTGAAAGTAAATCCTTGCATCCTCGCTGGCCGCCACGATGGCATTATAAAGCAGCAGAGAACGGGGACTTGTATAACACACGGCATTATATGGAGGAAGTCTGGCGGCAGGTTATAAGTAAGCGGCTCATTTGCAACCTTGGATCCGCTTCCCTCCAGCTAATGAATTACTGACATGAAAAGCTCTTAGAAAATTAGCGGTGTTGGAAGTTGAAGTGGAGGTGGGAGGAGAAAATGGAGGGTCCTGAAGGTCTTGACTTTGAGCAGACTGAATGTTAGCGTCAGTCTAAAGAGCTTGATGTGTTAAGATGAAAGGAAGTCTGTAATTCATAATGTCCAAATCCTCATTAGACTTTCTATTTAGACATATCTGCCATTTTGTAATTACAGAGTAGTCGAGGATGTTTTACAATTAGAATTCCTCAACGTATTAATTATATTCATGTCAATTTTAAATGTAAGTTTACCTCATTACTTTCCCATTTATTACATACTGAATAACAGTATGTGAATTTTTACTTCTTTATGCTTTATACGTTGCATTTTACAATCCTCAGAGTGCTACAATTCCCTCTTTGCCCACCAGGTGGCAGCAGCACGAAACGAGCAGCTCTGCTTTGCTCTGCATCTGCACGGCAACACGGCCACAGCGGAGCCTAGGATCTGCTCTCACTCCCTCGGGGCCTTTGACGTCAACCTGGTAGATATGAGCCAGCGCTGCAGCTGTGCGCAAACACACACTCAGGCTCATATTCGCAAACACACAGAGTTTCACATACAGTATGTGCTACGAACACATGTTGTCAAATGTACGATTTGCTCAGACTCCAAAGAGCAAACACTCATGCATTCATGCGCAAATGCACACAGCCAGGACACATGGCAACACACACACGTATTAACCAGCTCTTGTTTTTCTCTCTTGGGAAACACACACACACACACACACTCACACACACACACAAGCTGCTGTCTACTGTTTCAGATTATGTGGCACAAGCTGAAAGTAATGTTTGTTTCACTGTGTTTGGATGACATTAAAACAGTATACATGAATTTTTGCACATGTAGCCTACATGGAAACATGTGTGCACACATTTATATGTATGTGTGCATGGACACCATCTCTGACCTTGGCAGGATCAGCCTGACCCGTGAGTAAAGGCTTTTCCTCCGTAATGGCAATCTCCTGCATCTCTGTCGTCATGGTGTCACCTCCTGTAAGCAAATGACACAACGAAAACGTCTTATTCTGACACAAATACTCTGCTGAGTACATATGAGGACTCACACAAACACTTTGGGTTGCACACAAATTTCTGCACATACGCAGCGAGTAATTAAATACTGCATGCGGCTGCTATCCTCTGGGATTTCGTCCGGGCTCTGGGACCTTATGAAAGTTAATTAGTAGTAAAGTGCTGGCAGAGTTGAACGGAAAAGTATTTTGGGGCAGAAAAAGAAGAGCTAAAATAAATAAAACAAAACAAAGATGCACCAATGTATTTTTAAAAGCGTGTAATAGATGGAAGACACTTCTGGCAAGAATTTGTTCCAGATATGTGAAACAAGAAGTTCTGTTGAGTTGCATGAGTTAGATTGATAACATGGGCTAGGCTAACAGTTAGCATGACTTATTCTAGTTATGCTATTAATATCAAGATTTTGCCAGATAGGGTTTCAAAGCACATAAAAATAGAGTGGGCAGGCTTCCGGTTTGCATGAATTACTACATTCCTTCTACCATCAGTCAGATTAATCCCATAGGCTATTAGCTTGGATGATGCTGGCTACACTATTAGCTACTATCTGGCTATAAGCTAATATGAGCCATTGTTAGCCGTAGGCTTCCTCCCCGTTGTTAAAATATTAGCAGTTGTACATCAAAAACAGACAAAATGGTTATTCCATTATTCCACTCAATAGCATTCACACTTAACCTGTACTATGAGAAGTTGTGTTTTCACTGACTTTCTCAATCAGATGTCAGTTTCCATTAAGGTGTCGGAGTTTAATACTATTATTCTTACTTCTACAATTTTTTAAAGAGTAAAATAAACAATGAAAATAAGCAAGAAGCTATTAGCGACCGTGTCTGTCCGACAACATAACACTCTGACATTTAAAGCTACGGAACCTTTTGACATCACTTTTAACGTCTCTAAGTGCGTGCGGCCATGCATAATTCATGCTCTCATAAACCGATGACTGTATTCTATCTGCAGGATTGGCATTACATCAGAGGGGGGGCAGTCATCATATGCGTGTGTGCACGTGTGCGCATTGGCGTGCACGTGTACGCTCATCAGAAAATGAACAGCTGCCCTAGGGGGAAGCGGTGTGTCTCAAACGGAAATGATTAGTCACCAGAGCCCAACACACACATGGAAACACTCGCTGCCTCCATTGTTCACCATCAGTCTCTATGCATTTGTATTTTATAGTCTTGTATAGACTTGGGTTTGTACAAGTCTGTCTGTGTCTTAATTTGCTCGGTGTTAGATTTAACTAAAAGGCACTGAGTGCAAGGATCCTCTGCCAGCTCTCCTTATTAGTTTTTCTTTAAAACTTGAAATGCTGTCGCCTCGGTAAGTGCTCCAATTTGTCTTCTTAGGGGTTTTCCTTTCAGAGGAAATTACTTTCGTATGCAATGCTATTGGCCCCGAAAGTAGAGCAGAGACATAATAATATGTGTTAGAAGGAAAAAACCAATACAAAAAAAAGTAATCATCTAATGGCGTTAATCCAGCAGATAGTGTGAGCTAAAGATATCAGGTCAGTTTTATTGTTAAACCCACAAATATTAAGAATTATTTCGATATCCTAAAGCAGACATGGCAGCACTTTCCTTGGTCACATGATCCATATATACAGTCCAGTCAAGCATGCTTACTTGCAGTACTATATAGATGACCCATATATGCAACGGGCTCTATTTCAGTCTGCACATGCCAAGTAAAGGTCATTATTTTGTATCAAAGATTGTTTAAAATCACAGAAAGAAGATATTCATCTCACACATAGTTAATGCCACAATTGTTCATCATCTCATTGAAAACAAAATAAATTGAGTTTTTAATTTTGCCTAAAGAATGAACATTTTTGCTGGCTAATGTATTTATCTGAATGATAAATACAGAACTTTAATCTTTGTCTTCATATGACAAAAGCTGAACATGTCATAGAAATCAAGTACACAATACTAAATGGATCCTTTGTCACTCAGCAAAGTTATTTTATTCTGCTGTTTTATTCAAGCAATGTGAAAGTTTTTGGCATCAAGAGGATCTGCATTTATGGAGAGGCCATCATGACAGACAGATTATTAAAAAAACACTTATAAGAAAAGAAATAAAAGCAGACTGTAATAGGAGAAACAAAACAGTTCAATGTTGACTTTGACGTGTTTAACACAACTAATCAAAACGTTTCAGGTCTGAACAGGGATTTCTTCCACATTGTTTGACAAAAGTCAGAAAAAAATAGGTTTTATGTAACAGAGCATAATAAATTAAAAATCTGGTTCCTGCCAGTTTTTAAAAATTGGAAAATAAAGTCTAGATCTCTGAGCTACATTTCAGACTCCACAGGCCAAAGTTGGATTGTAAATAAATATTCATAAATGCAATTATTATTCATCACAATAAGAAAAAGACTGAACATGTATGACACACTGCAGTCACTGAGCCAACCATAAACCCCTCTGCATTTTGAAATGTTTTACAGTCAAATGTGAGGCCATCTGCCTGACAATAAAAGCTTTGACAGGACAAAGATCCTGACCGTACCAACAAATGTAAAACCGAGTAGCTAAATAAGCTGTGAACCAAAACGTAGCAGTGACCCACATAAAGCCGTAGCAGGACAGAGAGCTGACAGTAAACAAATACACAAACTTAAGAGAGTCAACTGAAATTCTTTGACAATGAGGAAGGGAATTCCTCCATGACAACAAAATTCCCAGCTGTTCTGTCTTTAGTCCTGTGAAGGGACCAAAAGAGAAAAAGTGTCTAACAATAAGTTGAAGTTCTCTCTTTTTCACCTCTCCTTCGCTGTCCAGTTAGCTTAACTCTTTAGCAACTAGCTTTACTATGACTGTGCTGAACACCTAAAAATAAAGAGCGACTAAAAGGGTTATGGAAAAAAAAAGTTGTCCAAGAAGGAAATTGGAAAAAAGAAATTGCTAGAAACTGCAAATTTTTCGACTTTTTTTACTCACAACTTCTTTGGTAATTGCTTAACATGCAATCAACGTTAATGTAATGTAATTAACGTGTTTTTATCAATGACATATACAGGTCAACATAAATGAATTAAATATTCATGCAGTGCTGGTATAAAATCCTTACTGAACTTTGAACCTCAACTTGACCAAACTTGTGAGTCTGGGTTACACAATGAACCTTCCAGCCAATTATTTTTATTTTCTCATATAGCTATAAGTATGCCTTTAATGAACTATTAATAAATAATAAAACTCATACTGCATTAATCGCCACTCTACATAGAAACCTCTTTGTTTGAAAACTGATGCAACATCAGTGAAGGTGTCAGAGAAAACAACACTGTGCATTACATATCATGTTACTTAGCCATTCTGTGTAATCTACTCTTTAAAAAACACACACACTTGGTCATACAGATTGCTGATGATGTAACACCTAATCGGCCTAACTCTCTCCATCATCCATCCGTCTTTATCTCTGTCGTTGGCTCTCTGAGTCGCTGTGTTTCAGAGCATGTAATAACCGCTAAACTGCACAGGAGGCATCGTCTGTCACCATGGAAAGAGAAAGAAACAGATGGAGAGATTTTCATGGAGAGCGGGATGGGATGGAGGCTGACAAACCATGGAGGAGAACATGTTGCTAGCTGAGAGAAAGGAGAAAAAAAAAGAAGGCATGCCTTGCTTCTCATTTGCCTCTACTTCCACATTTCAGCTGTCAGACAACAGTTGCTGAGTTCATCTGCTGCAGCGAGCAGGTTCCATGTCTCAGATGTCCGGCTGTCAGATAATTCCTCCGGCTAAATTTATTTTTCTGCACATTAATAATTACTCAGAGAGCGTTCCATTTGCGCCATCCTGTTGGCACGACCGCCTCAATCCAACATGTCACTGTCTGTTTTTGTCAATCCTTTCTGTCAGTCTTCCTCCCCTCCCCCCCTTTTTTCCCTCTTCATCCCGCCATCTCCTGCTCTGTCACGCTGACTCCATGTCTTCGTCCTTCAGTTCGTTACAATGTCACCACACAGTGAGTCCGGAGCCTCCGAGCTGCTGATTTTCACGGTAAAGCTTTGATGACCATTTTTTGAAACCTCTAAAGAAAATGAGATGCCATGAAAACCTGATGAGCAAAATTGTGTGGTTTTCTTAAAGCATATTTATGGAGTTAAACACTAAAAACTTCAGAACCTTGCCTGTGGTTCTGAATCAGTTATAATGGATCAGTGTTGGGTGCTGTGACTTTCAGAACGTATTCTAGGGGGGTGAATCTTGCAGCAACTCACGATTCAATTTGATTCCGATTGTGGGTAACGATTCGATTCTCTATCAATTCTCGAAACCGATCTTCATTCCTCTTTTAGTAAAAAAACATGCTGATTAACTTTGTTCCTCTATAAGCCAAAAACAGCTCTGAGGAATTGTTTCATTAGATGAAAGAAAACTGATCATTTTCATCAATAAACGGTGCAAACTTGGCTAACCTGGCAAAGTTTAACATGTCTTTGTCACTTAGCAGCAGCTTTGAAAGTCAAGCTAATAATTTTTAGCCTTTTAAAAATAGATTCTTGGAAATTTTGTAACGATTCTGAATCTTCATGAACAAGAACCTTGATTCAGATTAAAAAGGATTTTTTTTCACCACCCCTAGTATTCTGGTGCAATCATGGGATCAAGCTAGCTATTTTTCCACCATGATCTTAAGAACACCAATGAAGCAATTAAATCGTATTAAACACTTTTTATTCATAGGTGATATTTCTTATTTGGGATAAGACTGACTTTTGGCAGGTAACCAATCATAATTAACACTTATTTATCTTTAATAATGCAGAGAATTTGAATATGATGTTTTCACATGATTTTAAGACTCTTTATTGTTGGAGCTTTCCTTCATGGCTGGGACATCCTTGTATGCCTTTAATCAAAAGCAGTTAAAAAAAAGTGATTTTTGAGAAAGGCACATACAGAAGCTTTGCCTCATCAAAGCTTACAGCTCACTGATAAATAAGCTGCAAACTTCAGTAAAGAATGCACTTTAATTTTCGCTGAATACAGTTCACGCCATTCAGTGTGCATCTTGGTTTCACATAAACTATTACTAAGATAAAATAATTGGTCTTTGGCAACTGATGTTCGTTAAGCTGCTGAACTCACACCAGATTCCTCAGTCTCAGAAATTTAAACTATAAGCAACAATTTGGCCTCTTGACTCTTTAATATCAAAGCCGGCCAAAGAAGTTAGTTCAGTGATCCATTCTCTTTGGCTGCTTCTGTCAAGCTGAATCCAGTCAACCCATAACCCAAACCAACAGACTCACAAATCCCTCTGTTCAGGTTGCTGTTGGTTTCCATGACACCACTTTGTGAGGTTGTATTTTATGTATTTGAACAATTACTGCCTGTATGGGGTTATTTCTTCATCATGTTGTATTCACATGTTGGTGTTGTCAGGTCTTTCACTGCATGTCCCCCATCCTTGACCTTGATGTTTAATAGCTTTTTAACCAACTAGATTATCAATTATTTCATGTCCCTGAATAGAATCTGATTGTCAAACCCCCTATATAGCTAAGACTGCTCACTGTTTAGCTGCAGCTGAAAGTATTACAAGATCGCAAATGTTGAAGTGTGTCTACAGAGGTTTAAACCATTTACAGATGTTCTAAAGAACAGAAATACTGCTCCATGTACATCTGGGCATACAAAACGGAATCCCTGTGGCTTGTGTAGCAAAACACTAGAACATTTCTTGACAACAATTCAAAAGTATTAAATATTAAACAAGTCTCTTATGCTAGATTTTAACGTCTATGGAAGCTGTCACAGGGGACTCAGAATAGTAGGAATAACTGAAGCTGGGATCTGGTCTGAGGTCATTTTTAAGGTCCAAAGTGATGTCAAAAAGGAGCAAGCACTGGGTTCCACTGCATAAACAGGATTGAGGCAAAACATGAAGGCATCAAAGGTCCTATCTGCATCTGTGTGAGTGGATATAACTCTCCTGCTCAGACGGTGATGGTGGTGTATTTATGGTGTTGAGGAATGGAAACTGGAAAGCCACAAGAAGGAAAGGTTCAGTCATTTGTAGATATGAGATAAACTGTCCAGAACTTGGTTATCTGCATATGTGATGGAGCAAGCTGCTATTACAGGACAACCTCCTTTCGCTCGTTCTTTATTTCTCTCCCAGCTCACTTCATCCTTATTTCACCTCATTGGCCACGGTTACATGGTGTTTTTTAATTCCGAATTAATTAATTCGGAATTAAAATCTTCTCCCTCGGGTTTAC
>JBBBVT010000005.1:13630512-13656661 GCA_037177035.1 Craterocephalus eyresii | reverse complement strand
TACACGCTTGGGCCTGCCAGGTCTGACCGGCATCCTCCCCCACCACCTGAGCCAACTCACCACAAAGTGGTGGTGAGTTGGCTCAGGTGGTGTTCTGGACGTTTGGACTGGATACTGAGCTCCCAGGTTAATCGAAAATTTTGGCCCATTTCCTACAAACCAAATTAAGTATACCTTAGATATCTTACGTTATCTTAATAAGGCCCTTTTTTTTAAAAAAAAAAAAAAAGAGGAAACATTGAAAAATTGTTTTTGCCAGTTGAAAAATTAAAAATCTATATAGTAAAGTAAAGGTGCTGTTTTACTTACAGTTCAGGTCTGAAAATTCCAGCCTCAAGTTCCAGGCCTAAAGGTCCATGAACTTGTGCAATATGGAGAATCTCAAGCAAAAGAATATGAGAGCAAATCCAATCCGTCTTACCTTCATCATAACAACTCATCTCACAAATATTAACACTTTTTATTATTTAAATGGAAAACACGAATCTCAGTTTTGCATGAAAACAGTTTGTTTCAGGTAGCTGCTCTCACAAACCTGCCCATGAGCGCCCTACAGCTTTACAGTGACGGCATCCCTTGTTGCTAGATTTGTGACACTGCTGCACTCAGTCTACTCAGTATCCAACCACCTCACATTGATATTGTACATGTTTGTTCCTTTTTTTCAGCCGGGTTAGCTCTTTTTCTGCCTGAGAATCTACTGACCGACAGCCCTGATTATGTAATACACACATTGTAAAGCATCGCTTCTCACAGGCTGGATGCGCATTTGGACACAATCAGATTGAAGAGTAAAATCTGCAATTTTTTATCACTTAGAAAAAAAAAAACATCTATAAACAGATGACTCCACACATCCACCTTAGTAACATGAATGGACTTTTGGGCAGAGTGTATAGCTATTAATAGGGTGTTGTGAGGCCCATTTGGACTTGCGAGAACAGACAGGGCATTGAGTTGCCTGGCCTATCTGTAACTGGCCTCAAGCCGTCAGCCACAGGATCCGTCCCCCCCATCCCCCCCTTTAAACACACACCAGCCTACATGCTTAAATATGAAGCCTTCTGTAAACGCATACACCTACACAGCATAAAATCCATACGCACTGACCCAGATGCTGGCACTCTTATGCTCACACACTCCTACGCAGGATATGAAAAGCTGAAATCCATATTCTTACACAGACTCATAGGTCCTAGACACTACGATTGGCCAACACCGATTTAAATTCTGATGTGAAACAAGCGCAAATGTTACTCGCATGGCCAGAAATTATTCCGACTAGACTGATCTCAAACACCTACGCAGCGAGTGCTGTTCCATGCTGTCTCGGCCATCAGCTAATATGCTCCACTTCACTGTACAGACAGTAAAAATACAACTGAGCTCATATTGCAAAACCCACAGAAGTGCAAACATGAGGAGTCGTATCAAAGATAGTGGTGTGTTTAATATTTCAAATGAAAATGAACTTCAGTATTTTCAGGAATGAATCTAATGTACAAAAGCACCTGAGGAGTGTTTTCCTTTTTCTAAACTATAATGATAGATCTACTAAGAAAACTCCACATAAATTCATTTTTCTTGAAGTGTTTCGGTGTCTCTGAGTTTCTGTCCAGGAGACATTGACCGGCTCTGGTGGCTATTAACAGAAGTGAGTAAAATCCTCTTACACAGCCAAACATGCAGGTTTGAGTGGGAGAAACTGTGGTCTTCTGCAGCACAAACTCCTCCTTTTTTGTGTTTGTGAGAATGAGAGCACATATCTAAATGTTTATTCGGGATTTTTGACACTTTTTCCGGTTATAGTGGTCAGGTTTTTAACACACTGACTCGAATCTAAAGCCAACAGGGAAGAGTCTGTGTTCTATTCTGCCAGCAGCCAAAAGTGCAAAACTAAACACACTTATTAATAGTAGCTACACTCAGATGGGCTGTGCAGGACACAACTGGGCCATATGAATAAAGAACAGGAAGGCCTCTACGTATTCACACAAAACAAGTGAATTAGTTATAAAACACGTAGATCTAAATCAATTATATCTAAATACCTTTCTAAAAGTATAATGAGTTCCGTACAAATGAGCATTAAAAAAAGCCTGGTTTAGGGCCGGGCAGTATACCAGTTCATACCAGATTTTATTTTTGTTTTGATATGAATTCGTCTCATCTTGTCTTCTGCAACACCAGTTTAAATAGTTCAAACAAAGTTGAGGATGGCGAAGCGGCAAACCTTTTCATTGTTGCGCCACTTCAGATGCAGCAGACATGCTTGTGTCGGTATTAAGGAATACTCCGCCCTCAGAATGAGGTGATTCATTTGTTTACTCACCCTCATGCTGATTGACAATTTGGAACACTTTCTTGATATTCATCATGTAGACGTTGGACAGCCTTTTTCTGTACAAATTCACATGACTATGACAGGTTATTTTCTAGGCCAATCTACTGCAATAATTCTCTAAAACAGTGGAAAATATAACCTCCAGTCATGCATGGGAAGAAATACTATCTAATAACATGAAATCGATATCACATTGGAAAGAAATGCAATCAGTTTTGCCCCTAAAGTCCAGCCGAACTTTAGTTGAAAGTGTGTGGTCCTGTAAGCTAAAATACTACAGGGGTACAAAAAAGGGAAACAGGCCAAACTGGACAGATCCTTGGAGACTCTCTGTAAACGCAGTCTACTTTCACTTTCATGGTAAACTATTTGAGGGTTATCATAGTGGCGCTCTAAATCTGATGTATAGTCAACACAAACTGTTTACTTAATAATAGGCCACCATATCACATCCTTCCTGAACTTCTCATCAAACATACCATGAGACATGATGTTGTTTGGACACCTTATTTGCTGTTGGTGTTATCATAAAATATATATTTGGTGTTTTAGCTTTTACATTCAGCTTTAACATATGCAAAGTTACTGAAATTGTTCAGCAGAATTAGATGAAAGCAGAGTCCTTGTATGTCTCTGTTATTAGAAACAAAGTCCATTTTAATTGTGATTTAATACAATGTAACTGGGCATCTGGAACATCCAACTCTTCTCAGTACCTAAACTGCAAATGAAAAGCCATTTAAGTCAACTATAAAAAAGAAAACTCCAAAATCTGAGGAGGCAATTACAGTACACCCACAGTACACCCACTTTCAGCAGTGAAACTCCATCAAAACACGACAACACGGTCCACTTTCCACATACTTCACATTTAATCAGAGCTTGGTATCACAGCTACACTTAAATGTATCACAACAGCAGCGCATACACCCAACAGCTGGCATGCCATGCACTTGGATAGGCATGGCGACAGTCTATTCAGCACCTCAAACATAAGGACAAATACTATTTCTGATCTGACAAGACGAAAACAGGAGTCTGTCTTCTCATATTCTGGGACCTGAATCCTCCTCTGAAGCAACAGGAGTCCAGTTACAGCTGTTGACTGGCCTAGTTTACTGCAGATCCACACATTCATCAGCCTGGCCCCGCCCACTAAATTTCGCAAGCTCCATATAGTCTGGTCAAGAGGGTTATCAACGGATTTCCAATCTCCCAAAAAAGTGGGAGCCAATCAATTTTGAGCTTGTCCAACGGAGTGACGCGACAGGAAGCAACACCGTCAACATTGCTAACATGGAGCAGCGGCAGCGTTTGACACAGCAGGAGATCCCTTTTTTAGCACATTAAACGGAAAGTTCTCTGTGAAATGTGAGCAACGAGTAGCCCTGAAGACATTTATTGGAAGAAAAGAGTCTGTTAAACCCGCTGGCCACACATACGTTATAGGAAAGAGTGCTGTGATTGGCTTAAGCTGTGATTGATTTAAGCTTCGATCAAGCATGAACAGCTGCATTTGAAGGAGGCGGGTCAACTGTCCGTTCTGAGAAACATTCATCCTCAAGCTTTTGGCCAGACCACTGCTCGCATTGAAGTCGCAGTAGCCAGGCTACACATTCATCATCTTTCTTTCAAAACCATATCCAGTTTGTGGTTTTTCACAGAAGGAATATGAATATCAATTCAAGTCTGATGGGACATGGGGAATATGCAAACTTACTGTAATGCTGTAAAGTAGCCATCTCATTCAACACTTTTCAGAAATTACATTTTGAACTGCCAGGCCTGAATCCAATTTTTTCCAGTATTTCACAACAGAAAAAAGACATGGTTTGAATTCCAATCTGTTGCCTCTATAAAATAACAACTTCCCAACAGGTCAAGCATTAAATCACTCCCTGTATTCAACACTGATGGATAAGCAAACACAGTGGGAGTAAATGTTAATATTGGTACAGTAAACAGGCAAGGTGACAATCTAAATATGCTCAAGCAGGTTTCCATCAGTAGCTGAGGAAGTACATTTGTTCTTCGGCTGATATAGCTCGTTCTTACAAAACATACGGAAAACATTTCAGATTTCTTTTAATATTGTGTCACTACTTTTTGTTTTGTTATACTTTTGTTTTAATTTAACTTTTTGTTTTAATTTATTTAATGTTTAAAGTTTAGTTGCTTTGCAGTAATGTTCAGTGTGTTAGATCACACTTTATACGTAACACTTTCACACACCAAGTCCATATTGGGAACACTGTGGGTGTCGAGTTCACCCTGCCCGGAGAACAAAAGTTCAAGCTTTCACTAGCTATCTGAATGAGCACTGGTTAAGTCCAGCGATGGCAGAGCTTGGCATCCATGAGGTCAGCTTGGTCAATACAGTAGCTACCAACAAACGCAATGATGCTGAGACACTGAAAAATGGGTGCTTAAGTTAAAAAAAAACAACACTTAGTATCCAATTAACCAAATTTCCTTTCCTTTTATCCAAATATGTGGGAAAAATTTACAAATCATAGCTGTTCCCCATTATTTGTCTGCTTTGACAGTTCGATTGAGTTGTCAGTGGATTTATAAATGTATGCCATTTCCATCAGGGAAGACAGAGCCAAACCCATCCCCTACGCTGCAATGATGTCAACATGTTTATCTCCTTGGATTACTGGACTGGCCAGAGCACAAATGCTTAGGGATGGTAGAATCAGAGCAAAGGGCAAGCATTTCAGCTGAATAGTTTATTTTTGGTCCTGACAGATGTGTATAACATGACTCCAGAAAAAAAAGACAACTTAACAAATCACCACTCTAACAAATCATCAGCCCAGCTGATTGATGGTAGCAATGACCTCGCTATGCTCTGGGTCAGATAGAAGATAGCTGGTCACCTTTCTTGGTAAGGAAATGAATGGAAAGAAATCTGGCAATAAAGTTGAGTAGGTTGAACATACGGTTTGAACAAGAGAGTTTTTCAGGGCCCTGCGGATATAGATGATTCTGATATGGGATGCCGATTTTTTGGAGCTGATATTTGGGGCCGTTACACTGTTTCTCCCTTAATTTACATCGTAAAAAATAATGCATTGATAACAAATATTATGAGTCTAATTTTTGTTAGAAAAGACTTTTGTTTAAAGGTAGGGTAGGAGATGTTTTCCAGGACCATTTTTTACTATACTGCTTAAAATCCAATCACACCCTGATTGCAGCCTGATTAGTTAAATGCTCAACACAAAAATGTAATATTTTAGTTAGCTGTGGAACAGACAGGACTGAAAAAACACCCTCCAATCATTTTAACCAGCCCGTTCTTAACGGTTGGGTGTTGATATTGTGGGAGAATATCTGTTGCATATACAAATTAAAAGTCTTACAAGACAAGACATGTAACATTCCTTAACTCTTCAAGGTGTCCTCATTTTTAATGTTCTTTAAAGCTTTAGACTATCTATCTATCTATCTATCTATCTATCTATCTATCTATCTATCTATCTATCTATCTAATTAATTATGTAGTGGGCTGTAAAAACTTGCAACAATTCAATTAGATTTATGTTTTTTTACCCTGTAGTCTCTTGTAGTGTAGTGGCTGATACTTGTTTTCCCCATGTGCAGCTCAAACTTGGTAAATGCTGTTCTCATTTTCTTGAAACGCTACACCTATTTTGCAATGCTTTGCTCTAAGTGTCAAATTTCTCAATTTCTCATCCAAGTCAACATAGGAGTCAGGTCATACAGAAAGCACTTAGATTTCACTTGCAGAAAACAAGTGTTGATTCTGTCAACTAACTATTGTCAAGGATTCCTCTGAAAAGTAGATCTTATCCCAATTCAACCCAACATTACTTGTTCCAGTCTTAACTTTTCCCATCTTGACATCAATATGTAAATAATGGTAGAGATCCATGATCTCAAAAGATTGCTTCTAGGACTTCTCACCAAACCAACAGGGTGTCCATTCAGACAAGAAGACAACACGAGATGAACAGAAATAAAGCATGTCTAAAAGAGATCATATATATCTAATCCACATTAGAACAGGCCATAGCTGTGTGTCAGCGATCCACAAGGCTGATTCTGCAGCTCAGCATCTGTGGAAACTGATAACATTAATATAAAAATGCACTGAAAAACAATTTGTTCTTATGACCTCAATAAATAAGCCATGCTTCAAAGCAGATTAGACAGCCGGAAAGCCTTTGAAGTCAACAGATATGTCTTCCCACTAACACTCTTAGCTTTCAGAGATGGCACAATAAAGATGCTTAGTCCAACTCTGGGACACAGACTAAAAATTATGATAACTTAATGTAGCGGTGATGTTGAGATACTCACTTAAAATAAGTCAAAATGTGTTGAAAAAAATTAATTGGTAAATAAATGACTTAGACTGTTGAATTATTGATTCCCTTGCATATAAGCAGGGTTTAAAGGCTGCAACGGTTGTGTCACCATTTTTCAGATCATATGGAATCATATACAGTCTGCATAATGAATCTCTCTCCATGAGGCATAACTGGCAAATGCAACCGCCTGATATATTTAGTCGGGTAAACATGAGGAATACAGCATAATTTGCGGCAAACGCTCGCACCTTCTAAGAAATCCCCCTTCTATGCTTCACATGCTCATGCAACTTTCGCTTGGATGTGAGTTTAACACATGATCCATATGTTAACTCTCATCATTGTTCAGTATTTCAAACTTGTTCCTCAAACAAAAGCATTTTGTTGCAAACGCCTCAAAGAAACGGGCTATTTTTTTTCCTTTCTTTTTTCCATCTATGCAGGATCTTATTCTCACAAAAGTGCCAGTTCTGACTATGGGTCTAGGAGAGATACGGGAAATGTAAACACAGAGATCCAGGCAAAAGGTTAACAACTAAAACGGTTAACAACTAAAGCTTGGCATGCACATTTTCCTGCTTTCAGTTAAATCTAGGTGATGTCTTTAATACCAAAAGCAGGGTGTTTATACTTGTTTAATTATGGGCACAATTGCAGAGATAAATGCCTTTCCCAATGGCAGGAATAAGATTTTCACCCTCAGTGCTCACAGTCAGCCCAGAAACTGCCACTAACTCTCATGGGATAAGTCTGTAACTATGGCAACCTGAAGGTATAGTACTACACTGTGTCCAGCTGGCTGTGTTGGACCGCAACATCAGCACCACGCAGCAGTCTTTACAGTGAGCTCCTAGTGAGCATACTGGTAAATATAAAACAACTTTCTGGCTTATTTTTGTACTCAAGGTGTTGCTGTCAGTGTCAGTCAGACTTTAGGGATTATGAAAGTGTGTTGCTGGAAAAGAAAACGTGATCTGGGCGGCAGCCACATTAAAAAAACAAGAGCGCTTTCCTCACAGAAATATGGGAACTGCAAAAAATAAAAATGTTTTCACCCCATAATAGTCCATTAGAATCAGTCAGTTTTGTTTCCATTTTCACTGCATTAACCTATAAAAACAGAAACGTTTGAACGACTACTGTCCCTCCTCACCTGAGAGGGACCTGTATCAAGAAATACTGCGGGAGAAGACGGGACAAGTAATGAACAAGGAAACTCCCTCGTCCATCGGTTAAATCAGGGGGAATTACATGAGTAGTAGTCCGCTTCATGCATTTGGTTCACTCTATGTGAACAACCAGAAACATTTTGAAGTGGGCCAGTGGACCTTTGACAGGCAGCATTCACTCCAGGAGAGTCTAGGAGACTTGCTTTGATTGGGTGATTAATGCCTAGAAGTGATGAATCATCATTTTGGTTTGGTTTGCTTTCACACGGAACATTACATCAGTGGAGCAAACCACGGGACAACAACATTGTACAACATTGACGAGATTTCCTAAACCGAAAACTCACCGAAAAGAAAAAGCCAGAGACGTAAAAGTTGGTCAGGACCTAAAACAGCTTGTTCACTGCAAGTAAAGTGATGGAGCAACCCTGAGTACACACAGTCTGGAGGTTTTTGCTTTTAGTTTAGTTTTTAACATAATGTAGTTTTCACTCAGTTGCCCTGTATCACTAGCAATCTATACCACATGTTGCGTTCAGGACCAGAGGGGTGGCCTGAGGGGGCAGGTGCCATCTCTTCAATCTTTGTGGCCCCTTAAGTGCCATGCCAAGAATAAAAAAACAAAATTCTGCCTAATATTCAGAGTAAACTGACCATAGTAAACCTCAGATATCCAAGTGCAAGTGAATCCAGCACATAATGAACACACTCCAGTCCTAGAAAACAACTATCCTCCAACTTCTAGATGCATCTTTTCTCCAACACACCCGAATCAGATGGCTGAATTACCACCCACGTGTCATTCAGCCCTGCTAAAGCCTGGTAATGACACATTCATCTCATATTGATATTTAGCACTTTCTCAAAGATCAGCATTTAATACCGTTGGATTCCTTGTAATGTCAGGATCGTGAGGGTGTCATTTCCATCGGTTCATCTGAAGAACTGAACGCAACAGACCTAAAAAAACTTTACGGCCTTAATAAATTATGAATAAGACTAATTTTAAATTAACCTTCTGTTGGTGCATTAGATATAATAAGATGTAATGATAAAAACAACTACTTTACATTAAAAAGAAATCATTACTTAATTACTGGATTAATGGATTAACTTGAAAAAATAAAGTTCTCAGGTAGGCTACCAGGGGCCTCATTTATCAACAGTGTGTAGGAGCATGTGTATATTCTGTATTACGTACAAAAATCTGTACTTATCTGTATTTATCAACCGTGCGTACACTGGTCAAACGCTCATTAGTAGATAATCAGTGTTGATAAATCCCACTTGTGCTTAACTACCGTGCTCGTTCATGTTTGAGGTCATTTGCATGCAGAAACGCCCCCATTTAACCATATATAGAGACAACACTTCCCTTTAGAAGTCACGAGGAAAACGCTCTCGTTCCACCTCGGAGTGGTGGAGAGAAAGAAAGAAGGAATTTCTGCCGAAGACCTCAATGAAAAACGTGAAACTAACAAACAAATAATAAATGGTGCAGAGAAAAATGAGAGCACTAAGTAGTTTGGGATCAAGAAGAGATCTTTGTCAATTAAAAAAAGAAAGAAAGAAAATACTTTGCTGCCCCATTTATGGATTGAAATAAGATTAAGAAAAATATAAATCTTTTAAAACGCGTCGGAGGGCAGAACCAAGAGAACTTCCTTTTTTTAATCATGAAGATCGGTGGGTTGGACATGTTTATAGAGACAGAGGAGAGTTGATTTTACATAACTTACACACATATAGGCTACACCATTATTACCAGCATCATACCCAGCGTCATAGCAGCGCTGCTATCATATAGTTCCAGACTGATCAGCGTGTTTCGGTGAAAAGACGCAGCAGTCATGGATTAACGCAACTCCGTGGTGGACAAGGAACCTGACTCATGGTGGACTAAAACCACTTCATTGGAATAGTAATTAATATAAATTTATGACACTGATCCCAGATCACCATAAAACTTTGACAGGATCTCTTGCTGCATCTGATCAGAAACGATCTCAGAGATACATCAGCTGACCGTCTCACAGCGGAGTGCAGACTTTTAAATGTTTAATGTCAGATCAATAATGGTGCGCTCTCAGCTGTTACTCGTTCCGTCAGTGCAATTAAAAACATTTAAGCTCCATATTTTGCTCAGACACAACATGCCGAAATGATGCAGTTTCCCTGTTCTACCACTAGCATCTGTGCATACACATGAGTGTAGAGTTGTGTGTATATATACACAAATTCGTAAGTACAAGTTCAACTTCATAAATACCAGACTTTGCGCAGGAATGGTCGTACGACTCACTTATGCACAGATATGTGCGCAAGAACAGTTGATAAATGAGCCCCGTTGAGTCAGAAATGTGTCCACCCTGCATGTTATGATATACAGAATAAAATGAATGCTGTTTTAAGCAGATGTAGCTAATCCTGCAAAACATGGGGGCCACAGATAAAATTGTAATTTGTGAAAGTTTTCTTATGATCAATAAAGTAAATATCGGTGCTGCAGTGATTTGAAAGCCATACAATGAAAGATCATCCTATGTAAACGATAACTGATCAAATTAAAATCACCATTGCTAGTTACATTAGATGATCACTTTTTACGTGTGCCACCCCTTTCCCAGTATGTGCCCTTGCATGGCCCCCCATGAAAATTGTAGAAACGCCACTGGTTGCGTAATGAGTTATGACACATTCTATCTACCTTATTTTGTCTCTTTAGCTCACTGGATGATTTTTTTTCTTCCGCACTGTAAGCAAACCAACCATGGTTCGATTGCAAGTAAACAAAGACCCCCCTGGTTTTCAAGCGCACCACAGTTTGCTTCTTTGGTTCACAGCAACTGCTCCAAATGAACTGTAGTTTCTGTGGAAGCGGACATGTAAACACTTAAAGCGGACCAAACAGCACCCTGCATTCATTCACACCTCCCTCAAAACACAAACTTTCTGAGCAACTAAACTACAGCTTGATAAAGGAGGACGGGGGCTGCATAACCAGAGTGGCAGTACAAGCTGTAATGCTTATGGTTGTAATTCGATGCTGCTGCCCCAAATGGGAAAAAGAAAATTAAATAAAAAATCATCCATGACAGGTAAATGGAGCAAACTCTTCTACAGGAAATACCTTCACCACTGGGAATGTTTTGTTGTATGTGTGAGTATGTTTGTTTGCTCCAGCCTAAAGCTGCTGGTGAGAGAAAGCCTTTTCATTACTTGTCAGGTCAGACAGGATTTGTAAAGTTGTTCCCAGTTTCTTTTCAAAGAGGTAAAAACCACCTCAAGTGAGCGCATAAACGTTTTTCTGCATTAGTGGAGGGTTTGGGGTTATATTTTCTTCAATTATTCCTTTCATCTTTCACATACACGTTTTCTAAATGCAGATTAGAAACAGCTCACAGCAATCAGAGCTTACGCCAACAAAGTCGGGACAACAATTAAACACTTCCCCGTTTTACTCAAAATCCAGATGTCAGCAGGAACTCGCTGTTTTGTATTTTAACCAGTTAAAAAATGACTTGGGATTTATTTTCCTCCCTATGCAGCATAGGTATGGCTCTTTATCAAAGCACAGAAATGTGGTGCAAAAATACTGTTCATTCCATTTCATCCAACTCAAGCAGATAAACAAGTTTAAGATTTGGGCTGATTGACCCTTTAAAACACCACGAGCAGTAGCTTATTTTCTATTCTAGTGGGAGTTTGTCATTGCTGTCACACAATCTGGTCAGTGTGTTGATTTATGAGTCGTGGCTGCTGGACTGGCACCACACCCAATCACACTCCTGTGTGTTCGGCTTTATTTCTACACCAATCTTATCTTTTCTGCGATGGCTCGTGCAGAGCAGGTGCGCGCCTGCGTCCTCGTGCTCCTTAAAATTTCCACATCTCAGCGTTGATCAATTCTTCTGAAGATTTCTTCCAAAATATGCCTACTTCAGGAGAAAGCCCGTCTGAGCGTGTGCGTGCACGCTTATCAGCAGGGGCTCCACTTCACTCAAAGAGCACTGAGGCCGCGGGTCTCCAAATGCAGGATGACTCACAGAATCTGCGCACGAGCTGGCTTGCTTGAGTGCGCGCGTGCGCCTTGCGGCACGGTTGAAAACCTGTCTGGAGAGCGGTGTGTAGCCGGATAAGGGTGTATGTCGATGTGTGTGTATGTGCGTCCTTGATCTGGCCAGACACAGAATCAAAACATTTCTCCTCGCGCGCCAGGAACATCAAAATATGAGACACCGCATTAGAAGGATGCCGTTTTTACACTGTTTCAAGGCATTTATTTGCCCATCATTTCCCAGATGTTTTCATACAAGCTGCTACGGGGCCCCATAAACACACACACAGAGGGGACACACCTCCATTTGACATTGGCACATATTAGGCAATAGAGCGGTAGAGCAACAGCACCCCCTCCTTATTTCTTGACCAATTCCCCCACCTCCTCCTCCTCTCCTATTAGAAAAAGAAAAAATACAGGCTTTCTATAGCGTAAATAAAATGCAAAACCAGCAGCGCTGCAGCCCTTAATGTTTTTTTTAACAACACAAAGGGAAAGAACGAATGCGTCTTTTGGCTGAGAAGTAACGTAAAGACGACGAGGAGAAAAGAGCTCGCGCGACTCAAGTTCAAGCGAAACTAACACGTCAATACTGGCCTATATTCTCCCTGCATCAGATATGAGCCATGCCATTAGCTGTCAAGCCCATTGTAGCTAGAGGGTGGGGGATAGCAAAAAAGAGCCGCTGGCTGTGCCACATGTGCGCGTCCCATAACACGCACTCTCTTCTAATGTGTCTCACACGCTCTAGTGTAGGCTACCCCAATGTTTTTCTGCGTTTCAGCGGACATTTAAATGTGTTTTTTTTTCTTATTTATGACAAAGTGTGCTAATTTTAAGGTACGTGGAAATATTGGTAGGCTATCGGTGGTACCCATTTATATAATGCACTAATAATGAAATGGACCACCTTGCATCTTTTTCGCGTTATTAACACAAAGCTCCCGCAAGGAAAAAGGATAAAACATTTAGTTTTGCTCCTTTTAATCTTAGTTTCACGACTGTTAAATGCACCGGGTATTGTAAAAGAAACACTGAGCAAATACATTACTTATCTTTTGCAAGAAGAAAAGGGGGAGAAAAGAGAAATAGGGGGGAACTCACCTTTTTTTTTTATGAGCAGACAGCAACCAAAAGTCTTCGCGCAAATTTAGACTTCTAAAAATATATTTTTATATATGGCAAGTCTCCTTCTCCACTTGCGTAATTTCTTCTTGCTCTCTCTCCAACCTGTCCCTCTAGCTTTCCCGCTAACCTGTTATTTCACTTTTCCCCCCACCTCCTTTTTTTCCCTCTGTGCCTTCTTCCTCTCAGTATCCCAGTGTTGCTTTTTTCCCCTCCTCTCTCTTCTACAGCAGGAAGAAAATTCAGTAACCAGAAAAAAAAACGTTGCAGTCAATCAAAAGGCGAGATGGATCCTTGGAATTTGTAGGGGTGGCAAAAAGTTAGTTGGGAATAGATCGACGCTGGCTACAAACCAAAAGGGTTAGCTTGGCTCTAAAATATTTTAAATTATATTTGATAGAGCCGGTGGGGGATCAGGTCTTTGACCTATACCAAATGCTGCTCTGACACCAGGAGAAAATAGACGGTTACACGTTTTGGTTCGCCCCTCTTCGTAGTATCCAGATTGGTACAGTCCGTCCCTGTTGAGATTGTGGAGCAGAGCCGGACAAGAGACGGTTCCCGCCTGTGTTCAAGTTAGCAGGTAAACAAACGTACCTGGAGTAAAAACAGAGCTCAGGGAGGAAAAGCAGCGGGTGGTTTCTGCTTCAAGCAGCCCAACAATGAGACCTCAAACCTAAAGCAGTGTTTTGGGACCTCTGGGGTGTCTCCAGGTGTTTCTGCTTGTCTGGAAAAGTGTTGCCTGTTAAACTCACAAGCATTTCCTTCTCAAAAGACTGGAAACCTTTTTATTATTATTATTATTTAAAGTAAAAGAATATTCTGTGAGAACAATCTGTAAGACACAAAAGAAAAAAGTGCACAGGTTTCACAAATGATTTAACTGTTGCTACTGGTCATGTCATCTATTGCTCCTTATCAGGTCAGAAAAGAAAGGGGAAAAAAGACAAATTTTCTAAACTTTTAGGTCAAAAGTGAAAATTAAGAGTCACACAAAATGCTTTTCACTCAAACGGATGAGTGTCAGAGGTAATACTGTGAAAAATTAAACCCAGAGTATAACGTGTAACATCTGTGGCCAAACATAAAAGCTAATAAATATGGATACACAGCATTTTATTATCTTTTAATGTTTTTAATTTGTGTTCCTACTACTGATTTCCTATTGTTTCAGACCCCATCATAAAAATAAATATCTTCACTTCTCATGTTTCTGCAGGGAAAAGAAGAAATGCTGATCCTTAGCAGGTCTTACAATCAGATCAAAGAACTGATGAAAAAAAGCAGATGACATAGTTCGCTTTGAAATAATCTAATGATCTAAATCCATACCAAAATCCAGAAGCAGTATGTGAAGAACTTTTGCTAGATAGTGGGTAACTATATGATCATCAGTAGTCAGCCCCTTTACTAAGGCACAGGTGTGTCAGTGTCATGTAGGTATCCTTACTCAATATCTAAGGGGAAAGACTTCAGCAGTGACGTTGAAGAGGTAACTTATTACCCATCAGAAGGAAAAAGGTTATAAATAAAGCCATTTACAAGCAATTTGGAGTCCATCAATCTACAGAAAGGTTATTCATAAAACATTAAAGACAGCTGCCGATCTCAGGAGTGCCCGTCCCAGCAGGTTCACTCACAGGTCAGGTTGTGCAAAGCTCAAAGCTGAAACAAAAACAACAACACAGAAAATAAAAAGAAGCACCTGAGACTCAACAGGGCTCGGTAAGCTGCTCTGTAAAAGGAGCATGGCAGCACAGCTTTGGAAAGTTGCATATGAACACGTTACAAAACATCGGGAACAATGTCAGATAAATAAACCAAAGTGGAGATATTACAGCACCATAACTGAGGAAAACCAAACACAGCATATTAGCACAAACACCCAATAACAACCCCGGTGGTGGAGGGCTGATGATTTGGGTTGTTTTGTAGCTACACGATCTGGACAATATGCTGTCACTAAACTAGCCAAGAGAAACTCCTCTCTATGTCAAAGTACTCTAAATGATGTTCATGAATGTGTTGCTTAAAACGCTTATAAATAATGGATTTTTAGATTGTAGTTGTGTCTATAAAGGATTTTGTACTTTGGAAAAGGTTTCAAATTTGAAAAATGCATGAGAAAAATTATCAGTTCTGAGTCTTGATCTGCAAATTAACAATCATGAGGGCACTCTGTGTCAGAGAAAATTTGATTGGCCTGACATGACTTGACACTGGGTGAGAACCTCTGATCAGCTTTGTGTCAAATGCCAACTTTCATTATTTAAAAAGAGGGGAAAAGCACTATGCAAATGCAGTGACACCCCCAAATTACAGCTCCTTATTCAATACACAGCCTGAATATGAACACAAGCTTTGTAAAAAAAGGCATCATGAAAGATCCCTTAATGGTGATACTAAGTATTCAGCTTTATAATTGTAGTTGTCTGTCTTACAGTCTAATCTAGATAAAGATTTAACAATATGGAAGAGGGTTTGTGTAATATAAGGTTAACAATATGTAAATACCTTACAATATTCATGACGCTTTAATACACATAACATTTTGGCCGTTTACCCATAAAGTGGTCTACATTTGCATATCTATATATAGAATCTACAATGAACTCTTTCATACAGAAAGAGGAGGAAAATAAACATGATACATTTAATCCAGTTGAGTCTGTGCTGTGTAGTTGACACGAAGTGGAGCTGCTCAGAATGATGGTTATGTAAGTCGGGTCATAGTTTCCCCAAGTGACACACATAGAGTCATATTGTATTGCCATTGGGTGACCACATAGTTTCCTCTGTGTGCTTCCCAGCAACATTTAGACTTGAAAATGACAACAATATAACCACGATATTCCCCTGAAAGTAGAATGTGTAGCTCCGTGTGGTGATGATAACATTTACAAGGATTTCATAGCTGTACTGGCAGGTATGATCGGACAAGTAGTACATTTTAATGCCTGTAGAATGTTTAGATTTATTTAGGAATAAAATGTTTTTTCTGTGTTGTAAATAAGTGTCTGCTTCGGAGTTAGTAGTTTAATCTCTTTGCGGTCCGATTTTACCCAGCTTACATAATGATCCTTCAGCTTGTGCGTCTGTCAGGCTGTGGTGAGCCACAAATTTGTTCCACCAGAACACACTGGTGCGCATTTAAATGAGGAACCGTGCCACTGGAGTCATTCCAAATCAACACATACAGTCCAAATGTCCTCACACTTGACTGGAAACAAAAAGAGGCAACTTGTCCTGCTGTGCTCAAACTTTAAATTTCCATTCAGGAGAGACAGAAATAAAAAGGGCAGGACTTTGTTTAGTTGACTCCAGTAATTTGTTACTCCATGTCCTGCATTGAGAGCCGAGGTGGTACCTACGGAGAACTATAGACGCCCTCAGAAGCAGCTGTAATTGCTGCAGCTGTGTATATCAGTGGTAATTTCTTATCTCGGCCTCACAGCTGTGGAGCCCAGCAGGGTTAAAGCGCTTCGGTTGACCTAACACACCCTCCGACATAAGCGCTACATGTCTGGTTGTGTCAACGAGAAGTGAATCAGCATCCTCAACAGGCGGAGTTTGCGCTGATGTTTCTGCCTTCATGTAATAATGTTCTTAAGAATAGTTCCCCCTCTGTTTGCGTGTGCTGCAAATAAGACCCATCTGTGTTGGAGCAGCAGTTTGAAAAGTGTGAAGGGTCAGCATTTCCTCTGCTGATTAAACCATGTTTGTGTTTAAGCCCCGTTTTCCCCAGACCAACACAGCGCTTAAAGGGTCAATGTTGCCCACTGTACGGCTTTACGTAAGAGCAACTGATGATGCAGAAGCTTACCAGGATGTGTCAGGGGACAGTTACCACTGTGTGGGGTCGCATAGGGGAACCAAAGAGGCAGTGAACCAATATTTCCAGCCAAGTTATTTCCAACTAGCTTAACGTTGTCTAAAGGCTGAAAACAGGGTAACTTAACCCAACTTCTCTGCAGAAGTAATGAATACTGTCTATCAGAATATATTTAATGACAGTTCACTCATAAAAACGCCAACATAGATTAAACATAAATGCCACAGAGAACACAGGACCCACTGGACAAACCAGCTGGGGATAGAGAAGCTGATAATGTATGTATTCCTCTTTTTGTTGGAAAAATGAGTGAATGCTGTTTTGTCAAATACCGTTTGTTGTTGGTCTCTGTTAGCTGACTCAAGAAACAACAACCACTTTCAGCCACATTTCTCACTGCCTTAAAGAGTCAGCCTCCATCTTGACCCATGTTTTCCCTGAGACCAGCTCAGATTTTAAACAAGCCAAAGATGTCCATGATTAAGCTGCTCAACTCGACCAAACAGTGAAGTCATGACAGGTAGAATGGTTCAGCACAAGATTTTCCTTTACCACACCTATGACATAAACCATTGGTGAATAGACACTATCAGTGTTTGGTTCACATCGCATGTCAGCCAGTGCTGTTAAAAACACACATTGTTTCATCCATGCCACTTAGTAACATAGAGGGGTTTGCTTTTGTACCCCAGCCAATGAAAAGGTTAAAAGGAGGAATAAATCATGCTGTACTGTAATTCTACAAAAACAGGCAAGAAACGGAACAGTCACCCTGGAAAAGGTTTTGTTTGTTTTCTGATAAAACGTTGGCTGCTGAGCGACAGACAAGCCAACAGCTACGTGTTGAGCAGGATGTGACATTACCGAGAGCTTAACTGGCACAGCATGCGGCATAACATTCAGACAACACCTGACACGCACATTTCTAAAGGACCCTGTGGTGCCAGGGTTAGCTTACTTTGAATTTTTTATCAGGAGTAAATTCTACATTTGGCTAAATACTTTATGTCTCGCCCAGGATGCTACTGCCGCCTACCTTTCCATTATAATCAACTTCGCCCACTGTGTCAATCAAATTCCAGCTTGAATGGTGTAATTCAGCATAGTGCTATCAAAGTGATGAGATTTCAGCTTAATCATGATGGAACTGTCAGGAGATGCAGAGTTACAGAGAGGTTTGGGTTGTCGGTCATGAAATCAGCCAGAAGGCAAGGAAAAGTATTGGTCGCATTTTCTGTTTCAGTACAAATCCAGCTGCAGGGTGTACGAATAAATATCACACACACTCATTAACTCTTTCACTGCTCAGACAGGTGTATGTCAGATCAGCTGGACAACATCTGGAGGTGGTCTCACTTGTACGTAAGCATAGCCAGGTGCAGATCAGCTTGACTACAAAGCATCAGTCTTTTTCCTTACTTCCTTATGCTAGCTGAAGCAAAACGCCCACCACAATTCCTACGTGTCAATTCAAAATCTCAGACCTTCAGGGCTAGCTATGTTATTTTTCTGGTCATCTAATAAGTTTAAGAACAACTTTTGCAGGGAAAAGCAACTCCTTTGGCAAAAAGTTTGTGTTTGAGATTCAAAATACTGTAATGGTATCTTTCTGGTTTAGTCTGTTTGCTTTTTGGCGCAGAGTCAGAAGTGAAAATGGCTTTTCACATAATGTCTTTCTTTCTCTACCTTCATATTCTCAATCTGCCTGTAGGCAACAAGTCTTTCAGTCAAAGCAATGAAAGCCTTGCTCACTCTGCAGCAGGGGTTGGCAACGCAGGACCCAGAGGGTTTTTTACCTGCAGCAACATACTTGATTCCAATGAAAGGGTCATTACACAGAACTTAACACATGATGTATAGATCCGTTTGATTATAATCAGGTGTTTTTGTAAGACTTTGCAAGATATTGACCACTGAGGACCAGAGTTGCCCATATATGCTATACAAGACCGTCAGCCCAATTTTGATGTCACAAATGAAAAATAAATACAAGTACATCAGTTTTGTCACAATCTCAACAGTCTTCCTTGGTCAGAGTTAGAAAACAATCATTGTTAAAACAAAAAAACGTTCTTTTTTTGGATGCCACCATCAGATTAATTTCAACCATTCAGGCACTTTTGATGTTGAAATCACCATTGCATATTCTTCAAACAGTATTGTTGATCGTAACCATGCGTAAACAAATCTTAAGGTTTTTTTTAGGGAGGAAAACTGTCTCACAACTTAGAGTGTGGCAAACCCAAAAGCAGATGTCCACACAGAAAAAATGCTAAGCTGAAAGATGTTATGAACAGCCATGGTGTTGCAGGAGAGATGGAAGTGTTATCTTCTAGAGAGAACTGTTCAGGATCTTTATTTGCTGCTACATTCAGTTCAAAGTATAGACTAACTCTGTAACTGTGTCACTACCAGTTCAAAATCTGTGAATTGTATAATCCTGGTCCAATTTACCAAATTTCTTTGATCTGACTGTAAAACCTCCATCCTTATCATCATTATTGCCTCTCTTTGCTCATTTCTCCAGAGTTGCAAATCCCCTGTGTTCTGCACAGACTCCAGGCTGATTTCATTCCTTTTAAAATCTTTTGTATATTTTTGAAAGTATTTGCAAGGGCAGCCAGCTTTGATCATTCAAACGTCAAGCCTTTAGTGACCTCAGCAAAACTCTCCATCATTGATTACTAGATCCAAATTTAGGCTAGCAGAAAGCCCACCGTTACCATGACTACACTAGAGTGACAAACCATTTAAACTTGAACTTTCCTCCGATTCAGAGGCTTTGTGGCTTCTGTTTTCCACTTTTGTTTGACAACATTGTGGATGAAGGAATTTTTAATCACTTCCTCTTCTCTCAATAACTTGATTTCAGCCTGGATAACATGCCGACGAGTGCAGCAGCAGACCTCATCAGCTAAACTTGATCCCTTTTAATATCTGATGACCAAATTATGGCTTTTTCATGCTCTCTGTGGAAAGCAGACATATTTGCAATCTCATTTCTCCCAAACCCTCATCATGCCCCTTTTTAACCCAAGCAATCAACATCCTGCAGGCTGCACTGCACCACATTAACACTGATTGAAGGAGAGAGAAAAAATACCTCATGTCTAACGACCTCAAACAGTCTTTCTTTATTCAGAATTGTGTTCCTTCTGATAATGGGAGCTGGCATAGATGAGGCAAAATGAATGGGCCTTTTTTCTAAGGATATTTTTTTACTTTACTTATTTGGAAAAAACGTTTTAGACACATGGCTTAATTGACCAAATAACCTTCAGCCTTTAGAAGTTTTAGACGTTTACAGTAAGAACATGCAGGATTGGGCAAAGTCTTTTTGGATTTTGCATCGCTTTGACTACCCATTAAACCCAGTGCTGACTGCTTTCAACCTCAGTCTAACGCCTTTGCTGCCGAGTCTTACAGTCATCTCCCTTTTTTCAGTTGAACTGCTACTTATTAAATTACTGACAAGGAAATTAAACTTCCTGGGGTGTTTTCTCAGGCTTTTTTGGTACCAACAGAAAATGCAGATTTTCTTTTGCCATTGGATGGTGTGTCTGTTGGAGATGGACAGGGCCCAAAAAAAATCTGAGGAACAATATGTTATTCTGTTATTATAAAGGATTTAAACCACAGGGTTCCCAAACTTTCTGAGCCATAAACCCCAAGATAACATATGCTGGTGTTTGTAAGATACTTATTTCATTATTGGTATAGTAGTCTAGCCTCCTAAAGATAAACGTGGCCTGTGTATTATGTGTGGAAGCCTTGGCTTGTCTTGTCTTGTATCCAGCATGCAATACCCTCCAATTCTACATCAGTATCTCCTTCATTAAGATTTGACTCCACCATGACATTTGACCTACATGCACTGGTCTGACCCACTTATCGATAGGGATTAATGGCATTCATATGTGATGATCCAAATGGAAATGAGGTTACTCACTTCCTCCGTATCCCCATTGTGACGATGAGAGTGAACATATGTTGCATTTGCAATCCGTTTGCTGAACTCTGTGTTTCAGGTTTCTTTCCATGTTAACTCTGAAAAGAGAAATCTTGAAATCTCTAAAGGGCAGGAAAAATAAAACCAGTCAGAATAAGAAATGAATTGCCAGTGAAGGTAGCTCTTTAAATAACCATTTGTAATCTGACTGGAAATAGGCCTGAACTGCCATGATCACTTTATTCTTCAAGGACAGCTGGTACAAACTCTGATGGGCGCCTCGCTCTGTTCTCTGACTGAGCTTGTGAAATGATATCACCAGAAAAAGGAAAGTGAGTGCACTTGCACATGCAACAGTATGCTATTACCTTTGAATGTCAAACGCCATCTGGCCTCCATTTATGCTGGTGGAGGTCCTCCTTTCATCATTTCTTGGCAAAAAAGGAAAAGAAACAATGCAAAGGAAAAAATAGTCCAGTAGGATCTGGGTAAATTATAAAAGGACAGAAGATGAAAGTAGATGTTTGGTTGTGCCTGTAAACAGAGAAGACAGTGGGAATGCTACAGAAGCTACTATGTGGCCTTGATGATACAGACCAGGCTTTATGCTTCTGGTTAGTATGTTTCATATTGATTTATAGGCATTTTATAATGCTGTGTGTCCTTTTTCTAAGACATATCTGATCTTTCCTAAAGAAGAAATCTGAGTTCATACATTAGTGTCCGTCTTCATCTTTCATGATTACTAAGCTGTCCTGTTTGCAGGTGTGTGCACTGAGATCTAACCCAGAGTTTGGGGCCTATATTCCCTACTTTATCTGCACACAGAGAATAAAATAGCTGAATGATGCTTGAGAAGCCATGGCTTTCCTTCTTTTTTCTCAACACCTTTACCTTTTGGAATAATTCGGCTTGTTATGTCCAATGCTTCAGAAAACAGACAAATGCAGGGGAGCTCTGAATACTCCATTTATCCTTCTCCTCATTGCTTACCTCCAAATCCAAAACCTCTTCTCTTCATTTATAAAGATGTCAGATGTCTTACACACTGCAGATTTATACGAGTATATAGGAATAGTAAAATAGGGAGGAGAATTTTCTGTTATAAGATTTGGGTTCAGGAGGCAGATTTTTCTTCTCAATACCCAGAAAAGGAAAAAAATACAGTCACCCTCCTTTGTTCTGACTCTGCTGGAGGTCTCTTCCCCTTTAAATGATTCATCATTACCCTATGGAAGCTGAGGGTGGGGATTCCATTTCCATACATTATTTAAACTGGCATTACTTGATACAACGACTGTATGATGAATTAGATTTAGTTGGATTATTCTGGTTGAAATTGGATTTGAACTTAAACTTGTAATGACCTTGTTTACTCAATGAGAAAATGTCCCGATATGACATCAATTTTCTGAAGTGAATTATCTCCAGTTGGATTTTTACAAATAAAATGCAGCTGACTGAGACTTAAATGGCTTCCATGCGGTTTAAGGCTCAATAGAACAAGGAAAAACACCTCATCTCATTTATCTACTGTGTATTTGCTACGGGGTGTTATTTTGTGGCAAACAAGGTGAGACGATGCTGAACTATAAAACAAAAATACAAATGAGTGATAATTAAGTTCACAGTTCAAGTCATTTTCTTATTTCTGCTCGTTTGACCTCTAAAATAAATCCCACGGGCATCATCTCTACATTCTTATTTGAAAGTTTCATGTCTTCTTTTATTTTTTTGCTTCCTTTTTTTTGTCTTGTGCAGCCTAGCCCTACAGCATTGTCAAATTAAGCCTTTACGCTGACGTGCAAGCTCGCCTCAGCCTCTGGTTCTCTATAAAGCTGCCTCCCACTGCTTAGTCTCTCTCCAACACACACACACACACACATACACTTACACACAAACCTAGGCGTGAATGCATCACTATCGCACTTTGATGAAGGGCAAGTGGATTTGTTTGATGCTTGAAATGAAAAGAACATCAGAAATAGCTCCCTATATGCGGTGCAGACGTCCTCTTCAGAGCCGTCTGAGAGGCTTTGGTGGGAGATGAGTTTTATGAGGGGAAGCACAGAGGGAGAGGAAGGAAGAGGAACGCTGGAGAAGTTATAATGTGACTTGTTGAGTTTGTCACTGTGGAAAGCTGGTGAAGGGTTTGGTTAATGGTTTAAAAAGGAGACGCTTGCAAAGTCCAGCTTAGGCTCCATAAGATTTTATTTTGTTCTTTTGATTCTGGAGTCCTGCTCTTTTGAGGTCGACGATTCTGACATGGATTTTTTGGATCATTGTTCCACTGATGAAACCATCGCAGTGCCTTCAAAAACATCTTGGAATTAAATCCTTGATTTCCTTTGCTAATGTAATACAGATCCATCCCGTGTGCTTCTGCTTCTTTACATGGAACACTCATTTTTGGCTCAACAGGATGTTTTTCTCTCCACTCTGCGGCAGTCTTGCTTAGACGTGGATCTAAAACATCTGAAAATAATGTTGTGACGTAAGGATGCATCGGAGTTTTTCCATTCTGTGAAGGTTGTGGTTGTATAGTTATACTGCAGAGCCGCTAGTCTTTTTGTGAAACTGTCACCAATTTAATCCATTAATTCTTTCCAGGGAATTTCTCAGTTTTCTTTTTCTTTTCTAAATGGGTACATACATAACCACATTGAGGAATCCCCATTCCAGGTACTTCATCAACATTTTGATGCTGGAGATGTTCATTGGCGCAGCTTTGCACATGACTGAAGATCCGAAGATCGAGGATAAACATGCTGAACACGAAAAGCAAACCTCCCGATACAGCATTACTGGCTGGCAACAGGGCTCTGAATTAATAGGATTAATATTTATTTTAATATTTATTTTGGCAAGTATGAATAAAATCTCACTGGTCAGACTGGCAAGGGATGGAAGAAGCTAATCGTATTGGTCAACTAAATGTTAGCATTAAGCTAGCTATAATTCCAACTTAATCAAATGGAGCAGTGGTTTAGGAAACCATATCATATTTACCTGTCAGTGAGTTTGTTAATGGACTTCTTAAGTCAACGGGTAAGATTTTTTATCAGTCAGATAAACTCTGACATCTCCTGTGTGGAGCCAAGCAAGTCATTGTGGTCAGACACAAAGATCCAGACTAGCCCTACCATTAGACAGAAGGGGAGATTTGACACATCTTAGATCTGCAAACACCTCCTGTGAGGTGGAGGAAACACTTGTTAAATCTGACTAGATTTGTAAAAATGCATACAGTATACTACTATAAATAAATGTTAAAGGTACATAATGCAAATGAATAACGTTTCAGGCTCACTTAAATAAAACATTTACACGATTGATGTGATCACTTTAGAATGATGCAGCTAGCGCGAACCCTCTACCAAATCTTAGCACAGAATGTGAACATATCGAAGCAAAGGCCAATTCTGATAAAGTGAAGAAGAACAAAATTAGACATTTTAGTACAGACAGCTCAGAAAAGTTCCACAAAATGGCCATTTTGGCACAATTTGGAACCATCTGTCCTCAAAGTTCCGCAAACTGGGGACCTGCAGTAATTTAATATGTGCTCTTCATGTTTGTGAAGAACAATTCTTAAAGCATGAATGGTAAAATGCATGCATTGCACTTATAACGTGGCTTAATTTACATAATGTGGTAGAAGTTGTAGCTACAATTAGATGTGCACTTCAAAGTATTGGATTGGAAGACCAACATTGTTGCAGTGTAGAAGAAGGGGTTCCCGAGGAAGCTCAGATCCTTAAATATATGCAGCAAGCTGCTGGAGATAATCTCCCAGTCTGTGGTGGCCACTGCCATCCCGCATGCTGTATACTGGGGGAGAAGCATCAGCTTCAGGAATGCCAGCAGAAATAAGAAACTGATTCATGAGGCTGGTAAGATCAGAGACAGGAGGACTGAGCAAACTGGTGTCCATCATGGACAGTGCTCCACAGCCAGAGCACAATATACTACTAAAGGGCGAAAGGGCTGCTTGTTTGTTTGTTTTTATATTATTCGCATGAACAATTTTCATGTATTTTCGTTCTTTCTTGATTAGTGTTTTCATTAATAGCTACTGAGATGAAGGTATTTCCCTCTTCGGATTGAGAAAGTACTGTTAATATAAATCTATATCAATCATCAATCTGTCTTTCCTGCTTCCTGTAATGTAATTATATGCTAAGTTACCACCTAGAAACACTGAGGCAGCCTTTTCCAGCCTTCTCTGCTTTGTCTGCACCAGTTATTTGAGGAACGCAAGACTGCTGATTGCTGAGCTTTTTGGGAGGTGGTGAAACTTTTTACACTGTGCTCTTTTCCTATTTTAAAAATGTAATTTCATCACACATAAAAAAGAAAACAAATATTCGCGCTTGAATTTTTTTAATGATTCTTTTTTAAAGCAGGAGCAATGGAACTGTGGGTGTCAGCATGTCTGGCTGCAGGAACGTAAACGTGTTGGTGCAAAAAGCGCCAGCGGTCCTTAACGCATGTGATATGTGATCCTCTGGAAAAACAAGGGGGGGAGATGAGGGGTGCAGTTGGGAAGAAGAGGGGGTGTGTCCCTACACACGATTGGCTCAGAGGGATGATTCCAGTGTAAGTGACATCACAATTTCGTGCCTGACCTACTTAAAGTGTCCATGACGTCACAGATGTCTCTTTCAGTCTGTCTCCCTTTTTTCTCTGTCACCCACATCAGCTCTCTTATAAAACGCCGTCCTCTTTCGTTCTTTCCTTTTTCCCCATCTCTGCATACATCTGCATTTTTTCCAGCCTTTTCATAATCACACATGGGCACAGGAATAGAGTTAATGAGGGGAGAGAGACTGGGAGAAAAGAGGAGACTCATCTACTGTTGCCAATAACCCACTTTCTGGAGATTAAAGCTATACTGATGAATATTAATGTGCTGGAAAGCAACATTGTTCCCAAAGATGTGACAAAACGAGTCGGCAAGCTTCCACCATACGGAGACTAAGGGTCTGCTGACGGATTTTGAGCTAATATGTAGATTTTCAGCAGATATGTGCAACATCATTCCACTGTACATTGTATAACATCACTGTACTATACAAGTAGGTGGAAAATACCACACACACTTCTCATGCAAACTGTACGTAAACACAATCCAAGCCTGTAGGTCGTGTTACTTTCCCGTTCTGAAATTATTTAGCTAACCCATAGTCAAACTGTAAGTAGATAATGAGGTTGTAAGGAAGCCAGGAACTAAAAACCTTCTGGTTTTGGAGTGACCCTTGTGGTTAAAAATAACTACAGTATGTCAGAGAGCTCATTCACATGACATAAACTATCAGAACAGTCATGTT
>JBBBVT010000005.1:13605755-13616926 GCA_037177035.1 Craterocephalus eyresii | reverse complement strand
TGGGTATGTTTACCATGCAGTGCGCACCCCAAAGCTGTAGGGGGAGCTCCAGAGCGAGAAAATAGGCGACAGACGAAAAAGAACGTTGTAAACAGAGGCAACTTACGGTTGTCTTGAACAGGCTACTGCTAGTTAGCATGGCTTCAAAGGAATGTAGTAAAAAAATTATCAAAGCAGTATAAAAGCAAAAACCGAATCGCAGAGTAAACATGCATATTTGTCCAAACGGAATTACGACCGGCTTTATAGCGGTAGTCTCGTGTATCGCAAGACTTCCAAACCAAACGCGAGCGTCAATGGGCTAAACTGCAAGCGGCGTTTCTGGTACGGGGAGACCCGATGGAGGAGGAAATGTCCGCTTTTTCATCAGAACAGGTCAATCAAGCAAAATAATTACTACCAATCTGCTTTATGACTATGATAATGTTGCATAGAGGCTTGCATAGAGCCTCTTTAAGTTTTGAACTCAAGTGACTGATCTTATTCAAATCTTTATGCCAGTTCCAATAAAAGAAAAGCAAGTACTAGATGAGTTTTTAATAGATCAGCTTCAGATAAACATACAATGAATACAATATGTCTAAATGTGACAAACAGGAAAGCAGTAGCTGGTGATATTCAAAGGGAATTTTCTTTAAAAAATGGGAAGAGGAGCAAATTTCTACAACACACTGTCTACAAATGTCCAGTGACTTCAGCCTAAACGAGCACATGACCACTGGGTACCAGTTTGGTTTGGAGAAACTTTCTTACACAGTTGGTTTCGTGTACGCCTGTGCTAAATATTCAAGATTCATCTCCATTGGCGCTGTCGCCGTCGTCTTCCCCTTCCTCATGCTCGCCTTCGTCTTCGTCCTCATCCTCCTCTCTTCCTCTGCTTTTCCTCTGCATGGACAGAAAAAGGGAAGCATGGAAAATAAGTACAGCCCCATCTCGTTAATAATCCCTACATGTGTTTTAGGATCTTTTGAATATATATCATGAAGAGAGGATGTGGTACAAAAAATAAGCAAAAACTGTATGAAAGAGAAGAATTAAGAATAAATAAACTTTATGCACAATATTTTGCAGTATAATCAAATTTAAAAAAGGTTAATAAATGACATTTCCGGGGACCTTTTGTTAAAAACATTTTTAAAAAGAAAAATATATAATTGTCAAATCTTAAAATTTGAATTTTAAAACTTGGAAAAAATATTTCATGGCTTGAGAAAAAAAAATGATGGGGGGGGGGGGTGTCCATGTGTTAGCTCGTTCTGACCTCATCCTCCAGATCTCCGTCAGAGTCAGAGTCATTCAGCTCCTGGCTCTCTCTGTCCCTCTTCAGACTGTCCTCCTTCTTGCTGGAGGTAGACGAGTGGAGGGGGGAAACTTCGCCAGGCTCTGGTTTGGAGCTCTTCAACTCTGAGAAACGGGACCAAAACAGAGTCAGAGATTAGCAGTTGAGGCAGAGAGCCAAAATGTGGAACCTCGTGTTGCTGCCCGGGTTATTGCATTTAATGTATGTGCCCATAAAGCTACCTGACGTCACATTGAAGATTTTTTGTTATTAGCTGCTGTAGAACAAAACTATAATCTTTTTTTTGTAAATGTCATTTCCAGCTTTGAATTTGTATTTTTCTTCTCCAAAGGACCCACCAGACTTCTTGCTGTAGTCCTTCTCTATGCGCTCTAAGCTCTCCAGCAGGTAGTCCACCTTGTGTTTGATCTGTGTGAGCTCTCTCTTGATGGTCTGCAGATCATCCGTCCTCACTGTAGAACAAAGTGCAACACTTCATAATTCCTGTTCCTGTCAAGCTGAAACTTTCTTACTTTCAAGCACAATTGGTGATTTTTTTTAATCTTTGGTATGGTTTTTACATAAAATAAGGAACGATGAGGCATGGAAAAGTTTAAGGTCTGCCTAGCTTTCACAGAGATCTCACATCCAAATCAACTTGCTAGAACTAGGGATTATTTTTAAATTTAGAAAAAGACAAATTAATATTTTGGAGCTTGATTAAAGGCCCGACTCCTTCAAAAAGCCCCCTTTATCAGATTTGCACTCCTAAGGGTGCTTTTAAGGGCTTTGTCTTCATTTCAGAATGAAATGGATCAATATGAGCTAACTTACTGAATGCTAAAAAAATGTTTGTACAATACTCAGCTGAGGAGCAATAAACCAATAGAGTCATCAAAACCTTACTTGCACCGCTTTCACGGCACAAAATTCCAGTCCAGCATTTGCAAAGGACCACCTAAACAAAGCTTACAGACTTCAGAAAAAGATCATTGCTCCTGTTACTGAAGTGGCAGATAAATGGGTTTGTGTTGCAGCCTCTGTGAGAAAGGGGAAATATCACCGCAACATAGAGGAGGAAAACATTTGGTTTCATGCGGTGTCAGCGGTAGAGATGAGTATTAGACTGAACATTTTTCAGTCATTATATTTCTCATGACACTAATGTCATGAAATCAAGTGTTGGCAGCAGCCAAGTAGTCAATCCATCCAGAAAAACCTCCCAAAAAATCAAGTTATGTGCATTAAAATGGCACATTACAGGGAAAATGTATTAAACGTTTAATGAAAGTTCAGGCGATGTACTGTAATGACAGCTTCATGTATGGAGAAATTTGGCAAATGGATTGCTCAGGTAGGATTTTAGTCCGTATTGAACTCTTGATTTCTTCTATAAAACCTGATCCTTGGCTTAATTACATGAAGTTTGAGTATTATTTAAGTAGAAGACTGGCATTCTAGCATCTTTGTTCCCTCTCTGAATCTAAGAGCTTCCTTGGCTTAAATGACAAATATTGTGTAGCATTGTGAATTCTTTTAAATTCAGCAAGTGTTCATAAATTTTCCAGCCATGTTTTATTTATAATAAATATGCCAGAACTGTATGCTGTAAATGCGCTGCACCATGACGTTCCCACCTCCAAATCTCTGTTGCTATGGTGTGTGTGGGGTAATGAGCAGTGGCACTTGCTCACATTATGTGTATGATAGCATCCAAAGAGTTCCATTTTGGTCTCATCTGACCAGACTACCTACCGACAACGGTTCACAGGCTCGCCCAAATGTGCAGTAAACTTTAAACGGCAATGGAGTCCTGTATGCTGAGCCTGCATACAGGCCTTGGTAGGTGAGTCCATTACTGCTAGTTTACTTTGAAACCTTTGTGCCTGCTAATTCAGGTTTTCATGAAGGTCTCCACAAGTGGTTTCTTAGCTATTGGAAACCTATGAGGTGCGCCTGGTTATACCAGTTTGAGGGGAAATAATGCTATCACTACTTCTGCCCCCCCCTCAGTGCTTAATGAAACATTTGGTGGTCCATAAATCCTTCTGTGACAGACACAATCAGTACGTCCTGCAATGATAACCTTACAAATGTCTAGAAAATACTCTTTAACATGTTTCTTGTGTGATAGCTTGGTAGTGAGACGCCTTTTATAGGCCATCATTTGAGACTGAACCAGCTGCTGTTAATTATCACTGATAAAGGGCAGGATTATGATCCAATTACTGATAGATTTTAGCTGCTGACTTCAGCGGCTTTCTATGCCTTCCTTCATGTGATCAATACTTTTCTCATTGTATCATCCCATTGCATCACACAAAAGGTGATTGTTTCGGTTTGATTTAGTGAAAATTTGATGTTAATTGTACAATTGGAAATACATTTACTGAGTAAAATAATGCTACATATTTTATGCCGTTAGTGAATAAATTAGTGTATAAATAGGGGGAAAAACTGAAAACAATAAGGTGGCTTCATAGCTTGAAAACAATCCTAAGCACAGGTTGCAGAGTTTTCCGTTGACCCTTAAAATCCTCACACAATAGATCTCCCACAGATATTAACTTTATGTGGAAACAGTAGGAGAGGTATAAAAAAAATCTCTAACAGTTTTTTCTGCAAGAAAAACAGATAAAAATCTGCGATACTTATGATGCCTTCATGTGGTATGGGAAAGATGATCCTTTCCACCTGTAAAGTGGAAATTACCAGTGCATTGTGTTCAAGTGCTTTTCTTGTTGTTGTGAAGACAAACATGGTGGGCAAAAAGTGAACAATAATTAAATTATTTTTTTAAATGACATAAGTTTAAATGGAGATACTATATAAAACAGTGTATGCAACAACATTGATTAGGCTACAAACAGCAGCAGACTTGTACACACCTTTTTGTATCGGTCTGAGGCAAGAGAGCTGGGTTAACTGTGGATGCAACCTACTCGTGCGTGAAGTCCTCTGGCTGATCTTGGAGGAAGATGAGGAGGAGAAGGTAGCCTTGCTTCTTCGGCTCCCGCCACCGCTCAGACTGACCCTGGGACGCTTTGAAGGAATGACAGCGCGGGACAATGGTGGAGGAGGAGGAGGCACCCGGGACTGGTAGGAGTACATTCTGACAGAGCAGCAAAGGGATGAATGGGTTCACTAAGATTCACACAGCAATTTGTATGTGTTCAAATGTAGAAACACTTCAATGTACTGTGAAAAAGTTCGTTATCTATCTATATAAAAAGGATAGACAGCTCACCTGTCATAGTAATCTCTCTGGAAGTCATAGTCCAAATCAAAAGATGAGCTGTGGGATCAAGAGGACAGCAGTTTAACAAAAAAAAAAAAAAAACTTTAGCATGCCTGAATTGACTAAAAATCTGACTTTGTGCATTTGTGCAGCATGGTTGACACACCTGTACATGTCTCCAGCAGAACGCTTCACTGTTTTTGACCCGTGAGGCTTCGGCTCCCCTGCCAGGTTGATGTCTGAAGGAGACAAAAACTTAAATAGGTGGTGATGAAAGAAAGTGAAACTTACTTAGTGAAAGAGAGATTGTGTAAGTCTGCAGATCAAAAGGCATTTGTGTCGATCCTAAGCAGCTGTTTGCATTCAGCTAATGTCACATGACAAATGCACTGAAGCTGTTTTTAGCACCAGATTTTTACCACAAGATGGCAGCAGAGGAGCTCTGCTGTTTGTCATATCACACAGGAAACTGGTCTCTAAAGGCATAAAATGGTCAGTTGAGACAGCAGAATGTGGGTTTAGAGATTTGCCCACATGTAGAGTCTGAATCTGGTTCTCAAAGCATTTAGAAACAGGGAATCCAACCTAGTCTGAAGCCTTTAAACCCCTTTTCCACCAAGGAGGTCCGGCTTAGTACGAGGCAAGAGCACAACAGCATTCCACAAGTAAAAACCTGGATGTGATCTGACCCGGCTTTTTTCTGGACCCTTCCCCCAGTGGGGTCCCAATTTTATCCATCTGACCCTAAAGGGTGGAGCCGGACATTCTAGAGTCTGTTGATTGGTGGAAAGATTTATCACTTCCTGTGAGACTGGGCAATAAGAGAAAGGCAGGAGCATTGCCATGTTCAAATTGATTTTTTTTTTGTAGTTTAATGCCACATGCCAAAAACAAGAAATGCAAACTACAAGATGTCTACAAGATGTTCTCAAACTTAGTTTCTGTCACGTTCTTCTTCACTACAATTCAAGGAAGGTGTCAAGTTACACTGTCTATCACTGTCCAGCTGGTCCAGAGTACGGTCGGCTGTGGAAACACAAGACACCAAACCAAACCGTCCCATTTTGAGTTGGACCTGTTGGTGGAAATGGGGCTTCACTGAACTATCTGCTCCATTCAACAAGAACCACCTCATGCAGAAGGAGGGCCATCTAACCCCACCTCACCTAACACCTGTCCCACAATCATGCGTCCGTCCTCTCCGTTCACGGCAGCCCGGGCGTTCCTCTCGTTGGCGTACTGGACGAAGGCGTAGCCCTTGTGGACGGAGCAGCCCACGATCTTGCCATACTTGGAGAAGATGGCCTCCACGTCGGTCTTGGTGACCAGCAGGGTGTTGAGGTTGCCGATAAAGACACGGGAGTTGAGGGAGCGGGGGTCGGTTTTGTTGGTCACGTTGCTGGCCATGAGGCTGGAGGTGGAGGAGGTTGGCGACCAACTAAGGAAGGCAAGACAGGAGAGAAGTGTAGGCAAAGGGCAAGTAAGAGATGGAGGAAGTTCCAGACAAGGTTTTTAAATATTAGGGTTGGTCATGGGAACAGGAAAATGTTTAAAGTCTTGCTCCTCCTCTTAATATTCACTCTGTCTAAGCTGGGAGTACATGAGGTGGGAGGAACTGTAAACAAATGCAAATGGTTAAAACGTTTTAACAGTAAATTGCCCTAAAGCTGCATTGTTTTGTATATTCTACAAAATTAAATATTTATCCCCAAAATAAATGATTTTTTTTACATTTATTTGGATTCTTGTGAATCAGCTAAATGAGTCAGCATGACATTTACCCATCATGTATCCATAAACCTCATCTTAATAGCTGATACGTGGTAGAAATTCTAGTATTGGTTCCCAGGGAATGTCTTTGGTGCATGTACTGTTTTTAACTTTCATCCAAGAAACGGGGGACAAGGGCCTCTAAGCGGACACTGGACAGCAGAACAGACTGTAATGGGGTTACGAAGCAGCCAACACTCACTCCATTGCGTCTGTACTCGGGTCGGTGGAGGTCAGCCTGCCTGCCTGTCTGCTGGAGAGAAGAGGGTCGTCGACAAACTATGAGAGGCGGCGTCTGGGACTGCGGGGAGACATCTACTACACCTTCAAAAAACCTGTTTTTTATGTCTTGTTTTTGTCAAACCCAAGACAGGGAAAATTTCAGCGGATGGATAAAATGCTGATATGGGTTTAGAACAGACACCTGTGGGATAAACCATGGTTATGACAAAAACAAATTCACTTGTAAGCATTTGTTTTGTTTCCCTCAAGTCTGGTTGTCTACGTGGTCAAATAAATCACGTTTTCTGAATAATTGTCGGTTTTACTTGGCACACAACATCCTACTTTAATGTAGATTATAGAAGGAATCACATGAGGCAACGCCCTTCTGTCTCATCTGGACACATTTTTCTTCTCTTCTTCCACTTCCACTATGCCATTCTGTGTCTTTTCCACGACAAAATGAAATTTGACAGAGACTGCTTTACTTAAATTTAGCATCTAGATAAATGCACCAGCCGTTGTTAGCAGACACTGAAGCATATCACATCATTAGCAGAGCAGACTGGGCCTTTGGAGGAAAACGGCAGGGGGCAGACACTTTCTTGTCAATTATTTGGGAAGACTGCAAAGTTATGCAACAATGCAAGGGGAGGGAGCTTATAATTATGGCTGCAATTGCTTGGATTTATTTGCAGCTCCTTCCCTTATGATGGTAAAGTATCGTGTCCCATCCAAATCAACCACTGGAGTTCCTGTGAAGCCATTTAACACCTGCAAAAAGCAGCTCTGCAGCCAGCTGGGCTTCACTGCAACCTCTGCCTCCCCTGCCAGCAGCTAGCAGGGGATTACACGCTTTGCAGCCGGCTGTCTGGCCAAAGCCTAATGCCCTGCTCTCATCTACATGATTTTGGCCAGGATGGAGGGTGTGAGTGAGCCTGTCCACAAAAGCAAGAGAGGGGGAAGGGCGGGGAGGACAAACACAGGCCTCTCTGCAAACATAATTCTGCGAGGCAACTGGTTGGACTGTAAGGAGTTGAAGTGTGGGGACAAAATAACGCTTATGATCAGTCATGGCTGACACCCCAGTGTTTATTTTAGGACTTCTACGTCATAGAATGTGTAAATGCTACACACATACCCTGCTTTACGTTACACTGAATCCTTATGTGTCCATTCAAATTCATTTTGAAGTCGAGCAGCCTTATTACCAGCAGTGTTGATCTCCTTTCAACGATCACCCTATGGGGGGCTTATTGTAGTTTTAGCTGGTATGTGGGCTCAATAGGACTCTTATGTGTCTGTTCTATTAGTGAAATGTTGGTGCTTTAACTGTGAAGAGACACTGCAACTGCAGCTCATGCTTGTAGACGAAGCAAAAAACCCCAACAAAATCTGTAAATGAAAAGGACAAGGAGCTTCGCAGCAGGACAGATGTGTCACATCTGTGAATCTGAGTTTAAGTTTGTGGGCTTCTTTAATACAGATTCAGAAAAGAGAAATTACAATCTCGAGTTAAGCTTTGATCTGAGAAAATGAAGATGGATGTGGAAAAAAAACTCATAACTCATTGCACTGAGCAAGAGTAGAATCATGTGAACTGATTAATAAGTTAGTAATTAATACTAATTCATGCTGGGATAAAAAAGTCTGAACCGGTGGGGTTTCATCAAGAGGAATGCGTCTTAAATGGTTGGAAAAAAAGACAGATGACATTGTGTTTATGTAAGGAAAGTGCCAGATTGGACTCAAATGACATGCACAAAAAGCAAAAACAAGAATCAAAACAGGTTTAATTAAGCCTTTATCGGTCCTTAATTTAAAGATGTCATGGAAGAGGACCTCCTTAATAGTTAACGCTGAAAATGGTCAATCTGGGAATGTGTGGGAGGTTGTTTACACAGCCCATCAAAGTGAACAATTACAGAAAATTAAGCAGCTCATTTACTACTTACTGTTTAAAAAAGAAAAAAAAGACAAAAACACTACATGCTACTTGAAATCCAAAAAGGTGAAGAAATGGGCTACATCACAGAGGACTGAAAAGTGGAATATTAAAAATGATGCAGAAGCTGAGGTGAAAAAAAAGGGTAAAAAAAAAAAAGAAAAAAGGTTGAGACCAACTTACGATTTGTTGCTGGTGAAAAAAGATCCGTCAAAAACTAAACAGAAGGAAACAAAAAAAGGAAGATTAGAAAAAATGAAAAAACACTACAAATGAAGTAAAAAATTTATTTTAACAAGCAGCAGAGACCCTAAAGGAAAAAACTCCCCAAACCATTTAATTTTCCTGCTCACCCACCCAGTGTGCAGCAGCTGTTCATCATTTCATCCACCATGTCTGCCCTTATTCTGCTATGATGTAGTGATAGTTTATCTCCCTGTGTTCCGGTTTTTAATCATTTTGGTCCTTATTTATTGATATTCATAACTTAAGGGGATCAAAAGTAATCAGTGCATTGCTGGAAGAAGTGCAGTTTTTTACTTATAGTAGATGGGCGACAAATTACAGAAATTATTCTTCGGAAGAAAAAAAATAAACATTTTTTTTGAGGCAAAATACGGGTGTTAGTTAAATACGAAATTAAGAATATAATTGCTTTATGGGATATAGACAAAGAGTGAACCGATGTTTGTCTTTTGTTGAAAAAGTGAGCAAGAAAAAAAAGCAAACCAATAAAATGTATCTGAAGTTTTGTTTCTTTTGGCAAAAGTCCCAAAATAAAAATCTAATAGATCTTTTGTGAGGAGAAAATGTAAAAAGAGAAAGAGATTAAATTTGTGGCCATTATTTATCAATTTGATCCTACATCTCACTGAATATTAACATCTATCTGAACATAAATTTATATATACATTATTTATGACCTGCAGGTATAATTTTACTATTTAAAATCCACCAATGGTTCAGTGGAGGAGGAAACAACTGCCATTTTCAGGTTTTGTCAGTGGTTTTCCAATATGGATCTACATAGCTCTGTAAAGCAAAGGGAAATAACTGGAAATTAAAAAATAACACATTAGTGTGCTCATTTGCATTCTTTTTGTGGTAAGACTGCCACAGGTATGTAAGTGAATGCAGCATTAGTGTGCCTTATCATTGCGCATCATCACAGCATCGCTGTTCTAAAGGAAACGATGTCTATAGATTTTCTCCTCCTTTATACCCCTCCCCACCTTAGAGAGGTCTGAATATAGGGTCAGTAGCAGCACCCTTGGAGTCCAGAGGGATCTGGGACACTTCCAGAGGATAAATTTAGGATGGATGAAGGTGACCAAACTAAAGCATCACAGGGAAACAGGGTGTGGAAGAGACAGATACTCAAGTCTGAGCCCTGTCAGAGCTGCTGCTGCACCTCCTTTGGGTCTGAACAGCTCAGATCCAACTGATCCACTACAAGCAGCTTTATCAGACTGCAAATAAGCTTTAAGAGTTAAATCAAAATTACCCACAATCTTGCATTAAATGAGTGTGCTTCTGAAAATAAAAATCCTTTCCTTGTCTGCTCAAGAAATCAAAATGTTGCTCCTAAAAAAAAGAAAAATGCCTGAAAAATCACATCATTGCTTAAAGATCTGTCTGCATTATGCCTGGGCACGGACAAAATAAGAGAAAATTAAGGCAGCAAAAAACCATTAAAACCTTCTAGGGATTACTGTCAATAACTGTAAAGCGAGTTTAATGTGGAGCAGAAACACCGGACGTAAATAAAAATCTAAGTATAAAAACAGTTTCCAGAAAACTGGCCACCAATTTTAAAAATGGTCAAGAAAATCCCGGAACAATCCTTAAATATTTCTCCCCACGTAAAAACCAACATTCAGTTAAGCAACACGGCCACACAGTACGCCTGACAAAATCCCGTTTTCTTTCTTTTAAAATGTCTTATTTGGAAAAGCAAAGCCAAAAAAATGCAGTGGAAGCTACTAAAAAAAACGAGTTTATGCGCAGTTTATATTGCGATCACAAAATGTACGCCACAACAGCCAGCCAACAGTCTCGGGAAAAATGCAATAAAAATAAAAACAAAAAAGTCCCAGAGATGCTTCACAGTCAGTAAAAAGGAAAAAGAAAAAAAGTGAGAAAAAATCTCTCATTTAAAAATACTCACCAGGAGTTTTACACTAAAAATGTGAACAACTGAACGCTCTTTTTTAACTTGAGAGGATAAAGATCCGCTTACGGCTCTGCTGCTCGCTGTATCACCTTGAAACCAGCAGACACGAAATGGCGTCGACTCACACACCCGCAGCACAGAGTCACGCCCACTGCTCCGTTCCGTTTTTTGATTGGATAGTTTTCCGGCATTGTCCGGGATAAACCCGTCGTTGATTGGTCATTGAGCTTGCCAGTCTTGCTTAGATTGATGACAATATCCATGGACCTTTATTATGAAAAAGACACGCCGTGTCTCAATCAGCGCTCTTGCACCCTATAATGCACTTCTTTATTGTGTAAGTGCGGTTGCAACTTAAATCCAGTGCACTGCAAAGTTCCCGGATTTTGCCCTAAAAAGGGTCAAAAATCAAGTGCAGAACGAAGCACACTATGCGCACTAAACTGACTCCATCTTGCTGGCGTAGAGGAAGAGGCAGGACCAAAGTGGGATTTTTGAAGCTGAATAATGACGGATAACGAAACAGTGGCGACCCCAGCAGCAG
>JBBBVT010000005.1:13587206-13601810 GCA_037177035.1 Craterocephalus eyresii | reverse complement strand
CGGACCAGGTTAAGTTCTGGATAAGAGATCAGAGAGAAGTGCCATCCTTCTGACCAAGTCCGTTAAACTCCACCAGGGTTGCATCCATCACCTAGTTCATCACTTTTAACTTGCTGGATCCGTCCCCACTCTGCGATCCGACACCTCCCACTTTACAAATTAAGCACTGAGCACGGGTCAGTTTAATGCGATGGTTCCACAATGGAAACGCTCAGAATAGCAAACCGATCCGTACCAACCCGTACTGCACAGCTCAGTGGAAACGAGGCAAAAGGTGACGAGTAGTCGCACGTCAAAGCAAGTCAGTCAGATGTTGCTTGCTCAGCTTTCACCTACCCTCTCTAAGGAGTCGTAGTCCAGGGCAAAGGCCCACAGCTGGAGCCTCTTTTTCAGATGAGGGATGTCTCCGAGGGTGAGTAGACAGAGCTCGGCCTGTGCCAGAGGGCAATGTGGGTTCTGGGCTTTGGCCTCCTTGATTAAGCAAAGTTCCTCTTCTGTTGGGATCAGAGCCTGAAGTCGCTGTTTTACAGTAAATGTATCATTTAAGTAATGAAAACTTCCGATGAAAGTAGGTAAATGAAATAATGGAGAACAGGATCTATGATGTACCTGAACGTCCTCTCTGTCCAGCACGCTGCTGTCCATGCTGTAAATAGCAGGGGGGAGGAGGCGAGGAGGGGGCAGGCTGCTCAGGGCGATGGTGATGATGTTACTCCGCTTTATTCCCAACACGGACACAGATTGCTGCTTCTGTGTTGGAAGGACAGGGTTGTAGCATTTTGTCAAGCTTATTCAAATTTGCATTCAGATATAATTTATCTATATAATAATAATATAATATAATAATAATGTCATAGAATAGTAAATAAATATTTAATGCATATTAAAGGATCATTTCAAGCAGATGGAAATTTTGCCCACTACTGAACTTCTCCATCTTCTTCACCCTGGATGGGTCCAGGTCGTTGATTTTTAACCCAGACTGTCAATCAAACAGAGGTTAGAAGTTTGAAGGGCCAACCAACCATAACACCATGAAATCAAGCAACAAGGTTCAAAGTTCAAATCTTGTCTGAAGCCTTTCTTTGTGAAGTTTGCAGATCATCCCATTAAAATCTTTTTTCCCTCCCAGTCCACACATGCACATTAGTATTTATTCTAAACTGGTGAATTAATGTATCCAAACTGATCATGGATGTCTGGATCAACATGGCCGCTCACCCTAAAACAACTGGAATAACCTCAAGCCCTTCTGCAGGCCTAAACTGGATATAGCAAGCACAGAAAATGGTAGGATGAGTGGATGGATCAATGCTTTTGAACAACAAAACAGAAAAACCAAAAGGCATGGGGGTTATTATTCTGGGAGGCAATTGATTCCAAATTTTTAGATGATCAAATTATCTTTTAATGGTCAGGTTTTTATTTGGTTTCACTCTGAAGAATCCTGCTTTAGTATGGAATTCGACAAAATATGAGAAACACTCAATGCATGCCATAGTAAAAGTGGTGATTAACTGATTTCATCTTTTATTGAATTTTACAGTTGCCTGAACGATTCATCTCCTTCCATTAAAGAAACAGCAAAATTCTTAATTGTTATCAAAATACCTGGAGACTGAAAAATTATAATAAATATGTTTGCAAAATAAGTGAAATAAGACATTGTTTTTCAATTTGAGTTGAAAAACTAATAATATACAAACTGACAAAACAGTCCTGGACCAATGAAAGCTCTTTGCTGAAGAGCAGTGGGCCTGATGAATTTGCAGGCAACAGTCATATTTATCCAATTAAATAACAAATGGATCCATATATGTTTACAAAAAGCTTTTGTAAGCCAGGGAATTTGCAAAGCCCCAAAAGTTCTTAACTTTAAAGGTTGGAAAAAATCTTAAGCATTTAACTCTCAGATTTGAATTGAACATCAGCAAAACAAACATGGAAATGTTTTACTGAGATCAAATACAAAACGAAACATTTTTTGTTTATATAAAGAGTGGTGACTAGATTTCACTAGCTTGCAACCAGATTTTGACTTCGTGTAGACTTGATGAAGCTGGTTAATATATATGAGTTATTTCCGTCTTGCGGTGGTTACAGATGTTCACCGCAGTGGTAGTGAGGGTTGTCACATGACATGAAGGTTGGTGGCTCGCATCCTTCTGTGTAATTGCTTCAAAGGGAATCTGATAGAGCATGTTAAGCTGCACAGTTTGCAGGCCTTGAAATATTCTGTTGAAAGATGTGTAAGTTAAACATGCACTTTATGGAGCAAGTGTTGCTCTGTAGTGTCTATTAAACTGAAACAAAACCTTTGCATTGCACATATTCTTTTCAGAGACTTGACCCTGTCTCATCTCTCTCACCTGCCTGGCAGAAACCACGTTTAAACTGCTGGTATTAGTCTTAGATTCAAACAAGTACTCGAGACGGTTTGTATCCAGATGCACCGGCTCCAAACCCGCCCAGATACTCTGCCTCCCGAAGCGTGTCATCCTGGGAAGTGGGGCTAGATTCTGCAGCTCCCTCCAGTGGAGCTTCAAGGTGTGACTTTTACCGGTTGCACCTGTAGGAGAAGGCGATGGTAAAGGTGGGGGAAGAGGAGGGGGTGCCGGTGGGCCTTGGGGGCATGTTTTTACTTCTTTTGCCGTTAGGGTTCCTTCGTCCTCTCCGCTGTCTTCCTCATCCCATAAGTCCGAAAAATCCAAGGTGTTGAGGCAGAGACGTGCAGCTGGTTGCAGGATTGCATCCCAGGACTGTTCGAAATCCCAGTTGAGATCTGACTCCTTCATTGATTTGTCCAAGATGTTTGTAAAAAAAAAACAATGGCCTGATGAAACAGGTTACACTTTCTCTAGTTGGCAGCAGGAAGAACCCTTCTTCCTCATGATGCAAAAACAAAGTCTTCCAAGTGAGATCGCAGCATGCCTCTTTGATCCATGGAGTTTCTTTATCCCACATTAAAGCAAAACTCACTCCTCTCCTTGTTTACTCTTCTCACAGAGCAGACGGCCTCCATCTCTCAGACACCGTAACGCCATCTGAATATCTGCGGATGCTCTGCCTCACTTTTCCACCACACAAGCACATAGCTCACACACCCAAATCTCAATTTCTGGGCCACCTCTGGCTGTTCTCTCCGCACCGTAACCTGCAATTGCTTCGGGGTTGCCGTGCTGGTCCCTCAGTTTCGAAATGACAAGTTGCGTCTGATCCAAGAGTCCACTGTTGTCCTGTGTGTGCGCCAAAAAACCTGCAGCCTCACTGAAAAAGGAAGAATTCGGAGTCCTGACTGTGAATCTGATGAGAAAAACCAAGGAATGCCTTTATGCAGCGCCTCCAGATTATCCAAAATGACGTGCCTGTGCAGCTACAACCTCACCCCGACTTTCCTCTCGCTCTGACTCTCTGGACGTGACAGCCACTGAGAGTTTCGGTTAAGAGAGCGAGGAGGGAGAGCGATGCATCAGTTTTGCTTTATTTGAGTTGCACCCTTTCCCTTAATTTCCTTATCGAGCCTGCATCTCCTGTTTGTATTGCTAGTGGTGTATACACAAACCTCTCTATCTCCCTCTGAAGATCTGTAACTTCCCTCCTCTGCAGCCCTCCTAGGGCCACATAAATGAAAATGATTGACCAGATTTTGCCCTACATTGCTTTGAAGCTTCTGAATGACATTTCACCTGTCAATAAAGCCGTCTATAGGCACATTTGAACATTTCATTGTGTGGTACCTGTCTGCATTCACTAGAAGGCAACAAGTTATGATAAAAAAAAGTTGAAAGAAATATCTCGCAAACCTGAAAGGTCTTCAAAGCACACAGCAGACGGCTGTTCTCAGGGGTCATTTGCATGGTCCACATGCAGCCTTAATGAGGATCCCTCCCTCGGCCATTAAGTCTCTGCCAATTACACTTTATCTCACTCAGTGGCCCTGCTGTCTGCAGGTGGTGGTGGGGCTCATGGGAGATTTCAGCCAAAATGAGCTCTATTTGCAAAGCTTAAGATCATTTAACATTTATTTATCAACAAAGTCTGTTGGAAAATATACAGAAAATGCTTGTTTTTGGAAACGTTCATATTTTGGGGAGTGTTGATCGTCCCACCAAAACCTTTACTTCATTAAGCTCTCAGACTTTTTTCTTTCTTTTATTACAAACTACAAAGACAGGTATTGGTATCAGTTCAAACTTGGCATAAATGAGCACCAAACTGGCTTTTTCCAAACTTCTAACAGACATTGGCTCAGCCGTTACGGCTGCAATGTTTTGGTCGTGATGTGGCACACTAACTGCAACAGACAGATTCCCATTGGGAATAAATAATCCCCGACAATTTCCGTTGATGAAACTGACTGGGATGTTCCATGTCTCCCTTGTGTGTCTGTGTGGTAGCGGTTGTGTAAATAAATGCGTGCGTCTCCTTTCGGTTGCTCCTCTGTGTGTCCCACCGCAACGACTAACTGCAGTCTGACTCTCCAATCACCAAGATAAGGATCATGGTTGAAAGAAAAAAAAATTACAAGTAATTGTTCCCTGTTTGAGGTTTTTTTAGATGTCAGGGTCAAGTATCAGTAGTGTTCTTTTTACATGAATTACAATTTCATATGGGTCATTCTTTCACATGAAGTCAGTTTTGCTTTAAGTTTCTCTATATGATATAATACTGAATCCACTTCAAACCACTCAACATTTAAGCAACTGAACGTCTCATTTTCCTGAAAGACAATGCTCTGTAAAGTAGTAGGCATTTTCTTTGGACAAGTTGATTGGTGGGTTGACAAAACTACAGTGAACAAATCAAAGATGCCTTGGGAAAGATGCGTGCCTCACGTCTAAGTTAATGCAAAAAAAATGCCCCAATCCCTTGGTTAAGTAAAAACAACACCATCCTGACCTTTTCTGATAGAATGCTGCTGTTGCCGTTATCATAACAATAACTAGGCCAATTTATGTTCTGGTTCAACCAGATTGCTTCCTATTTCCAGTTCCAACATAAGAAAATGGGAACTGTATATACTTAACACAGCATTTTGCTTTGTAATCTAACTTTTAAACACCGTTTTAAAGATACACTTTATTCTGTGTTTGCTTGCTTGTTGTATTATTTAGTTAAACACTTAAATAGGTCAAAACAGCAAAATTGCATGGAGGCAAGGTGGAATTGTGAGGTAAAAAAAAAGGAGATGAGAAAAGTGTTGGAAGCCAGATATGGTACAGTGCAGCCCAACGCAATAACGGTGCTCAAATTTCTGTTGTTCTGAGCAATATTTGTCTGAGAGTGGATGTAGGCCTTTGAGTTAAATTTTTCATAAAGCCACTGACGCAGCAGTTTTGCAATGAGTGGGTGCAGGATCAGTTCACTTACAGGATGCTGCGCCAAATTCTGCAGAACAAATATCTAGTAAACATGGACTAAGGACTTAGTTTACTAGCTGGTCGCAGTTTGTAGTAAAATGTGTTTATAGAGCCCCTGCATACAACAGGCAGCCTTCAACTGGTGAACAGAAAAGCTGTGGTGCAAGCAGGATTATCAAAATGTACAAACTGAAATAATGACATTTACTCAAAATTCTTTCTTAAGGCACACTAAGGGCCAAAATTAATAACACCATACTGACTATATTCTTGTCACAGAAGGCTAGTTTTTCCAAAGCCAGCTACTGGTCTGTCTGACCAATGATAAGACCTAAATGATAACTGAGAGGCGGGCAGAAAAAGGGAAAGGTCTTGTTCTATACCTGGGTGATAATTTTGGCATCAAATATGGCGACTCATTAGATCATGTAAAGTCCCAGATTGGTGTTAGCATTGGAGCAACATGCTGTTTATACGTTTGGATTGGACATCTGCATATAGAGATGGGCAGCCATTATACCAAAGCCTATTGTCTGTCATGCCAAAGCTAACTGATTTGGCTGCTACATTAGCACATCTTCTCTTCTATTTACTGTCAAATTGTGAAGTAGCTGTTCCTCTGTTGTTGCTCCAGTCGAAGGCTTCTACCATAAGGACATCAGTTGCTAAGTTCTCTCTTACAAAATACACAGTGACAAGAAAAATGATAAAATATGTTTCTTTCATTTTTGTGGGGTTTTGCTAAAATTAGAAAAATAATTTATAGGCCATTCAGCATACCAGCTTATAATAGATCAGACTAATAGTCCAATCTATACCAGCCTGTGACAAGAATGTTCAAGATGGGCTGGTACTACTCAGTCTAAGGACCTGTGCATACTCACAACAACAGAAATTTCCTCTTTTGGTTAAGGAGTCTTGAAGAAAAGCACCATTGCTTTCTTGCAGAGAAAGGACAGATTTCTCTGTTGTTGCAGAACATGTGCAACATCTGATTTAAGCACATTTATTGTATGCTGCTGTAAATCATAGGTTCCTTTTGGAAAATATTTTGGATTTCAATTATTTTAAAAAAATCAATTTAAAAGTTTTAAAATAAAGACAGGAATATACTTGCACATGGATGCTATTTACTCATTTATTCATGCATTTTTAGTCTGAATATAACAAATATATTTTCAAAGCCTCTAACGGAAGTCCCGCCTTCCTCTTTCCGCCCTCACGCGTTGTCTTTGGCTACGTCACCAGCTCGGCGCACTGAGTGAGTGAGCGCGCGCCTCCCGGACTGTAGCTGCCTGTCATCGCTCTGGCTGACATCACACAGAGGATTTGCCACAATGTCAAACGTCCACAAGCAGCGCGAGCTCATGGCTTCCCTGCGCCACAATGTGACGCATCACAGCCTCCTCCGGCTCCTCTAAATACAAAACTCTAATTAAGCTTTTGTGGATTTATCCGCTGTTCTCGGACAGGATGTTTATGAGGTAAGATGGGTTACCCTGCTCCTTTTATATTGTTATTATTAGCTATTATTATTTAATCGTGGCTTATAATTCTCTTGTTTTCTTTTTTCACTACTGATTATATAAAATATTTTTTCATATTCAAATATTAAAAATCTAAATGATATTTCCCCGTCCTCCCTTCATACAAAAAAGTTATTGCTACTGTCTAACATTGATTGTCATGGACTATTACGTAATGGGAGTGCAGACACTGCCGGGCAGATGTTAAATACTCAGAGAGACTGATGAATCTGATTCATGACTATGCTGTTTGCATAAAAACAACATCATATCTACAGCGCTGCAACACCAAACCACAGTTAATCCCTCACGGGTTAATTGTGAGGAAAGATTAAAGGGAATCTTCTTGAGTTTCAGAAATACAGCCAACTACTACTCATAGGGATTATACTAATTATAGGGAAAAAAGGTAAAAATGATATGATATGTGAATCTTGAGCTAGATTTAAGTCAGATAGCTTTAGCCTACATGTAATTAATAAGCATAAGAATGAGGAGGGGAAATGCTTGTTTTTCCCAAATCCTAGCAGGTCAATGTGAGAGTGTGAGACAGGTCAGAGGTCATGCTGCGGAGGGACTCCCACAGCCTCTTTACCTCTGGAGAGACGTCTGACAATGGCCGCGAGGTGAGACTGTTTACTTGCATAATAGATTTTCATTCACACAAGTTAGATTAAAACTAGAGGATGTATAATCCAACACAGCCAGGTGAAACAAAAGACAAGCAGGATGAGTCACAATATAAATCTTTTCTTTTTTTTAATAAATGGTTTTTAAGCCTTCATAACTTCCACATCTGAAATCAGCCTCCGTTTTTTGAGCACTCGAGAATGTAAGTAGGTGGAAAAGGTTGAAAGCCACAGATTACGTCACTGAAGCATTAAGAGAGGCCTAACTTTCAGCATAATTTTCTGAGAACCCCGTTAGACTCCACCAAAGCTTTACTACCTTTATCTTTGCAAATACACTATTGGCTTGCATTAAAAGGGAAAAGAGGCTTCTAAAAGTCAACAGTTGTTCATCCTCCCTGTCTTTGTCTCCGTCTCAGGTGGGGGTGAGTTGTGAAGAGGTAGATATAGTGTGTCTGTGCGAGGCTGGTCCCTGTACACTTTACTCAGAAGCACACACACCCACGCTGGTGAGTGCTCAGCGTTTCCATCTAAGTGTCTGTGCTGTTGGTCAACCCGCTCAAAGTGTTTCTTTGTCTCTAGCTGCGGCTTCCTGCTGACCTCTCTGCATATCTGTCACTGCTTTTCTTTCTTTACTGTACAGTCTCATAGGAGCCGCTCACGGTAACACGTCAGATTGTGTTTGTCATGCATTTTCCTGATCGATTACTCTCCGCTGTCTTCTTGCGTTTCTGTTGTTAGGACACGCTGCTGTGTGAGCACTGTGGGAAAAACAGAGTAATGATAACCAGGTACTCCGAGGGATACGGCACAGAGGTATGCTTCTGTTGATCTCAAACCTTTTTTTGTGCAGGGCCTTAAATATAACTGACAGATAAGACAGAAAATGTAATTATCATCATTGCACTGATGATGGAATTTTGCCTGGTAATGATGTCAGATGAGATGCTAGAAACCATCCCAAAAATGTTGGGTTAGAGTTTACCTTTGGTCTGTATAAGCAGACGTTCATGTATGTATTCAGACCGAGCTGCAATCTCAAAACTTGAAGCCTATGTGGAAGTGCAGAAAATTGCAGTTCTCCCCTCATCCACTAGGTGCTGGCTGCAAAACAGAGCATTTTCTCATTGGCTTCCATGTTTAAAAGGCCAACTTTACATTAAACATGATTACAGCCAGGTCAAGTTTATCATATTGACAACTGTTTTATCCTAAAATTCTTCATAATTAGGGGTGTGTCCTTTTGATTGACAGGTGCCGGATATCAGGAAAATGAGGCCAAGAGAAGCACAGCTGCAGTTTTTGGCTGGCTAACATTGCCTTTTATTTTTAGCCTGCTGTCCTCCGTTTGCTGGTTAGCTTCAGTTAGCTCCGGGCTAGCTTTGTTAGCTCGTAGCTCAGTTTGATGGGTATCAATCATCTCTCAGCACACTCACAGCGCACCTCTCCGCTCCTCCTCGTCGGCCATTTTTGGGTTTTGTGGGAGTCACAAGACTTGTGACGGTGCCAAGATGGCTACGGAAGGAGCCTCCCACTGAGCCACTGAGCTTGTTTTCAGCTCATCAGAAACCTACGGGTCACATGGCTTTAAGATCCATCTATTTATTTACCAGTCTATGATTCAGACCAATCACATTTAGGGGCTCTTTGGGGTTTATGGGATAGTAGAAAAATTCATTAATTTTGGCCGTAGCCGTCTTCTTTTGGTTACTAACCATAGTTAGGGATCAGAGGTGGGTCAGTGGATAATTTTGGACAGCATGTTGAGTTTGCATAACCGTCGCTCACCAACACAATCTGGAGATACTCCTCAGCTTGTGGCAGTGACTCATACCCAGCTACCCTTTTTCCACATGAGAACCTCAGACTCATCATCCTGAATGCTTCACTCTCAGCCGGGAACCACTCCAGGTCCCAGACATATACTACACTATGGAAAGGATGCAAAGGTGTCAAGCCACCCTACACTGCTTCGTTTCTAGTTTTACAGCATCTGCTCGAAAGCCTTTAAAATGGTCTGGAACTATAGTTGTCAGACTTTCTGAAGGTGTCTCATGGTTTTTTTTTTGGACATCACTTGCTTTTTTACTCCTTTTGGTCTGCATGAAAAACAGGGTGGTCCAAGACTTTTACACGGTGCTGGTAAAAGAACCTAAAAACTAAGCGTGTCAACACTACCTACTATTTTGGATTTTTAAGGTTATAATCTGGCCAACACAATTATCACCCTTGTTTTCCTTTTCCCCCCCTCCCTGACTTTGTACAGTGAACAAAGCAAAGTGATAATAACTTACAGAATGTACCCACCTTACAGAATGTTCTTCTTGAGAAGATCATTCTGTAAATAGGAGGTTATTTTCATGATCTCTGAGCTCATCTCTCACCTTATGGACAGAGGTGTCAGCTGATTCATGCATATTAACAATAGTGACATAACCAAAAATGACACATGGTCACACTCACACAGACCGATGCCATCACTAAGTGATGCTTCTGCCTAGCTAATTGTGATGAGAAAGGATGATTCGCCTGGATTTTGTTGAAAAAGTAGAGAATAAAAAGTGTTTCATTTCACATTGTGTATTTGTGTTTGTCTTTGTTGCAGGAGGAGTGTGTATTATCTGACCCTCAGGGAGAGAGTGACGCAGATGCAGATATAGAGGACACAGACTGCAGGTGTGATGTGGGCAACACTCTCACACTTTGCTTTTCTAGTGGTTCTTTCCTTCTGCTGTTTCTGACCTCTTTCGACTGATTGGTTCAGACTCCACGAGCCCGGCGCTCTCCAGCGAATCAGCTCACGGAGGCGCAAGCGTCCTCGGGTGGCGCGTCAAGACACCACAGAGAGCGAAGATGACGGCGGGCGGAGTCACAGATCCCATCGCTGGAATCTCCGGCTCAGTCCCGACAGAGCGCACAGCAGGACCATACTGGAGGTAACGCTGCAGCTTCTGCTGAGCAGTGCTGCTCCCACATGTGCAAAACTTTACTCCCTTATTGGTTTGCTTCAAAGGTAGGACCCCCTAACTGATAATATCTGATACAGATTTTTCAAAGTAAATTGAACTATTATATAAGGATGTAGAAACTCTGCAGGACTGGTTATAGTACTAGTTTAGAACCAGTTCTGTCTGTTTTGGTGACATAGCACTGGAATAACCCCACCCCCCAAAAAAGAAAAGCACTACTACATTGTAACTAGTTTTCTGCCAGGGCAGGTCATACAGACAGTGGTTAAATATAAAAAAAACAAAACCTTGTCTTTTAATATGCTTTATTCAAGAAATCTTTTTAATAAAAGAAAAAAGAGTTTGCATTACTGAGAGCATTCTCAAACACTAGCTGTTGTTTTAACCCTTTCACACATGTTTTTGAAGACAGTAATTAACTTCCATACAGTGATGTTTTATTTCTTAATCATATTTTAGATTTTATTAATTTAATTTATTCATATATTTTATTTCAAAATAGTTTATTAAGTTTGCTTTCATATTTCTACAATGTGAAATTCTATGTAGTATATGGCTGTATCGTTTTCTTTTCCTGTTTATCACAAAAGAAAGAGGGTCCATACAATGTATGTGTGCACAAATGTAATTATTCACTCTACAGTGAGTGACAGTGTATAACATGATTTACTGATGTCCCCTGAGGTGGCAAAATTTACAAATTGTCCATCACCACACATGAATATACTGGAAAACAGCTGTCAAACAACTGTAGTGGACACTATATGCATGAAAGGGTTAATCAGCGTTTTAAGGCTCCACTGGTGATATTAACACAAGAGTTTGCTGAAAAAACAAGACAAACACAGTTATCTGTTGTTGTTCCTGTGAAAATAAGCCATTTCCTGGACTGTGGTCCTTTCCAGCAAATCAGAACACACAGGAGGAAGGGTCAGACATTTAAAGTGATGTAATGATGCGGCTCTGAGTCTGAGAACCAGACGAGGTCTTAGTTAGAGCCAACTTAGAACTTAACAGCTCTGAAGCAGAATGGAGCTGTTTGGCTGAAAAGAGATAAGAGAGGGTCATCATCTGTCGGGACATACATCACACTCACTTGATATACAAAGTCACTGAAAGGCAGCCCACGATTTTGGAAATAAATCAGTGATGTGTCATTTGTGGCTCACGTGTTTTGTTCTTTACTAATGGATGAATATGTTTTACAGATCACTCCTTGTGTCTTCTGGCTCATGGGTCATTAAAAGATCACTGCCAAATACTTTTTATGTCCAAACACTTTATGTTACCCATTTAGTAAAGTTAGTTTTTTCAACTCTCCATTTTTAAATTGCTAAATCATTGTAATGTAGTAAAAGCACACACAGAAAAAGATGTGTGTCATCTGTGTATCCACAGCTTTATACACACTGTGCTGATAAACAGCTGATCCCACCCACAGCGAAAGATGCAGCCTTAAATCAAAACAAAACATGTCTATGCCAAGTGGAACCATACTGCATGAGACCGTACCCAGCGATTGGAGAAACACCTCCGTATTTCCTCTCCGCCCACCTGCTCTGCTCAGTCAGCGGCATGCTGCTTTCATCACAGCATGCCTCTACATGGGATCATTCTACACGAAAACCAATGACCTCAGCAGACTTTGTGTATATTGATTGAATCCCTAAATGATTACATAAGGGAATGCTGAATAATTTCCGTCTGACTGAAAAAAAAACACGTAAATATTTTATAATTTAATAATAATTCTATTAAAAAAGACTTAATGAGAGCAGAGTAATAAAGTTGATGCAGAATCTAATCGCTTAATAATTCTAATCAAAACAATACGAATTGTTGTTATCGTGTTAGATAAGTGAATAAAACAATCATTATACAGATGTTAGTCCATATTAAACAGCTGTACTTAAATCCAAAAAGGTTGTTCAGATCTGGTATTATCATACATTCTGGGTGGTCCAATCAAAGTTGGAGAGCTCTTTCCATGTATGTGTTAAATGTGTCCCTACATGCATCTTCATTAACCTGCGCTGTATGTAGATAAACATGTTGTGCACATCATTCAGTCAGATGTTGGCATATTTTAAAGGTGGATTCACACTAATCCGATAAGGAGGGATAAAATGAGGACACTATGGACTTCAAACTTTAACAAAATGAAAGAAACAGAATTTCATTACATTTTTAAAAATCTCATATTCTGACATTTAAACACCTTTCCCACACATTTTCCTAAGCTCTTGATAATATTCTCAAAATACCACAGGGCACTTATTTTCCCACACCACTTCCCTCTTTTTTTCCCTTTAACCTCTAACACAGGCCTTCCAACCTTCTACCAGCAAGGTGAACCTCATAAAGTGGCCGCTAACTGTATGTGATGTGTTTGTTTTAACTGTATTGGTTATAGTGTGCTAAAGCACTGACCTGCTGATGCTGTATGCAGTCGTGCTTTAAATGTGCAACTGTAATTGTTATTGCATACTTTTGCCACATGGGGCAGTAGTAAAAATATGAGAACAGTTTGAAATGTAAGCCCACTTTTGCTTCCTTTTTTCTGTCGTTGGGTTATGATCGAGGAGCTATCATGGGAAACACTCTGCTTTGAGCTGGAAGTTCGATTTAAAAGTATTATGAAAGTCTGAGCACACCATCAAATTAGTTATTTTAACACCTAGCAGTTCCCAAAGTCATCAGTGTGTTTTTTATGCATTTTTTCTTGCTTGGTTTTAGGAGAGTGTGTCCCAGGTCAGGCCACTGGTCATCTGCCGGCCGAACGTCGACAAACAGAAGAGTCCAGCCGAGTTGCCGCGAAGCTCCAAACTGATACTGCTGTGGCCGTCATCCCTCTCTCTTCCGTTTACCCTCCTCCTCTTGCTGCCTCTCTCCCTCTCCTTCATCATTTTCCTTATGTCCTTTCTCCTGCCGTGGGCCAGTGCATGACATGACGCGACTAAAATCGCGAGAAAACCTGACACCTCAAAGAATATATTGAATAGAAGAGAATCATATTATTTTCCACCAGTACCAGATAAACTACTAGAGAACTCTTTGATTAATGCTTTTGTACAGAATTCTGGAAAGATGTGAAGCATCTTTTTTTGGCAAAACCAAAAGAGCACAGGTTGAGCTTTAAAATAGTCTTTAATTCTACACCAGTCTGTTTCCAGCCAGTATCACTGCTTGATTCTGATCTCACCTCAAGTCTCACTTTGTCACCCCCTCTTTTTAAAAAAAATAGACCTCCCATTTTGCATGTGTTACGTGGGGGGTAGAAGTGTCTGGGTGGCGCAGGTACTTTCAGAAAGGGAATAAAGAAAATAACAGCTTATGGAAACCATGTGAAAGACGATGCTGCTGCACTATGCAATTCCTCCGTTCCTACTGTGGCATCTTGTGTCCTGCGTCCTTGGTGCTGTCATCACCTTATTGCCCCCCACCCCACCACACCTCTTTCCTTTTCTTCTCTAACGAATATACTTTGTTAATGCAGGGACTTGTGGCTCTGAAATAGTGTGACCTTATTTAAAAAGCAATAGCAGCAGAGATCTGATATAGCTCCCGCCATGAATAATCTGCAGAACATCTGTTAGTGTAATGAATGGATTACAAGGATTATTTTACTTGTGGCAGAGTGTATTAAGGCAGGTCCATCCTTCTTCTTCCTGGCTCCACTTATGTCTGTTCATAGTTGAATAAGCTGACCTTAACATAAGATGAGATTTAGTGAAATCTACTGTAATTATGTTCATGTCATTTAAAAACAGTTACACAGTCCTACAGATGATATGATTTAGGTTTATGAGTAAGTATTGTTTAAAGAAACTAAGCTTGACAATCATTCATGTTTATTATTTCAAGCTGAAATAACTTGTAAAAGCCATTTTGGCTTCTGTGTTGTGTCTGATTTGTCATGTTGTTTTTGTATGTCTTTTTTTAATTTTTTTTTTAACTTAGAGTTATTTTTCTTTTTGTTTGCAACCCTGTACAGAAATGGTCATTATGAATTGTTATCATGCTGTACTGTATTAACTAAACTTGTCTGTTTGTGGGGGGGGGGGGGGGGGGGGGGGGGGGGGGGGGGGGGGGGGGGGGGGGGGGGGGGGGGGGGGGGGGG
>JBBBVT010000005.1:13571277-13587106 GCA_037177035.1 Craterocephalus eyresii | reverse complement strand
AAGACTTTTTCTCCCCACAGACTTTTTTTGGTTCGGAAAGTTGTGTTGGGGAGTTGTGTTGTGTTTGTCTGTGGTCCCGAAACTTTTTTTTTTGGGGGACCCCCCCCCCCCCCCCCCCAGCTTGCTTTACTGGTTCTCTCTAAGTTTCCCCCACTGTACTTATCACCTCTGTGTTTCATGATGCAATAGAAGTTCAATAAAACTAGATTGTATTTTGTCAAAAAAAGAGAAAAATAACTCAACAGTGCTTTATTTTAGCTGTCTAGATGAGGAAAGATTGAAGATATTTAGTTTGTTTCAGTTTGGACATGCCGGAGATAGCAAAGATGTTGGACCAATTTTTCGCTGGCCACTGGAGCCAGTTTGAACTGGTGCCATTTGACTCACATTTACAAGAGCTATATCCGAAAAACGTTATGTAAGACAGCAAAATTTGAGAAAACTATCATGGAAAAAATTTATAAGAATGCTTAATGTGGTTTTTGCCTGCAAATGATCAGCTGTTTCTGCTTTAAGAAACATATAGCCAACTTTAGAAGATCTCCCTCTGTTTTTCCCACGGCCATGGTGGCTAGTGTAGTTTTTCAACTAGCTATACCTTAGCAGTCTCAATGTTTTTCTGCCATGTGCAATGTTGACTTCTTTTCTCATTACCCCAAAGTTAGTAGAAATAAGCCTGAACAGTTGTTTGTTTTGCAGGATTTAAAGTGAAATTGAATAATGGCTAATTGGCTAATCCTCTAGAGTCTCTTTAGACTGCACAAGGAAAACTCATGAGTTTGCACAGCAGTTCCCATCAATAGAAGAAAACACATTTTGTTTCATAGAACTTACTACATGTATAGGTTACATATCTTATTACCTCCCTCTCCCAGTCTGTAGCCAGAACCTAGCTTAGCTTAAATGAGCTTACCTGATATTATTTTAATGGTTTCTACATTATGTGGTAAAAGGGGTAAGTCCATAAGAATGAAAGACTCATTGATTGTGCATACAAGTCCAGGCCATTTTAGTTAGCGAAAGTGGCTATTTTTTTAGCTTTGGCGTGACGCTCTTTCTTTGCAAATGGGGTTAGCTTCTGGAACTTCCAGATTCCGATCAGCCAGTAAGAGCGCCGGGAATACAGTACAGAAGTTACGGAAGTTAACCCTATTGGCGGAGAAAGAGAGCGTCACGCCAAAGCTAAAATTAGCCGCTATCGCTAACTAAAATGGCCTACACTCGTACAATCAATGAGTCATTCAGTATTATGGACTCAAAAGAGGTGGGTCCGACTTCTGCGTTTTCAACACATTATATGTGTATGTAGAATAATATATGTAGAGGGTTGGAGTAGTGAATAGGAGGGTGGGCTGTATGCCATAATGAGGTTAGCACTCCGCTCTTCCTTTCGCTGCAGGTGTTGTCATGGTAACAATCAAGGCTGCTAAGGAAACAGACTTATCATAAGTATACCATCAGTCTCTGCTCAGAGCTTAACGCTCAGTGTAGGTAATAATGTGACTACAGCGACATCTGAACATCTGCTCTGTTATAAAACTCACTTTGGCGAAGATAATCTGCTCTTTCAGATCCTCTATGCATTCAGAAGATTTGAAAATTAAGATTGAACTGAAATGCCTACCACAGAATAACAGCCTGACTCACTCGTATGCTCGGTTAAATCTCCCTGTGTGCATGTGCGGTGTGTGTGAAAGTGATGTGAATGGCTATGAGAGGCAATCACAGTCGGTGTGTCCTCAGGTAGGGGTTGTTTTGCCCACCAGTTTCATTTTCCCACTCACAGCGCTTAAGTTTAGTATGTGTCAGAGTTTTACTGACGGCTCTCTCTCTGTCATTTCCAAGTGTAACTGCTGTGATTTCAAAGGGTTTAACAGGCAAATTTTGATCTTGAAAATGTATCAACAATAAAATCAACAGCAAGGGGTAAAGGGGCAAAAATAGCAAGAACACAGTTATACACTTGATGCCTAACAGATGTTTAAATAATCTCATGTTCATATTCCTAGTTTGCTTTTGACTGAATTGTTTTGGTGCTGCACAATTTAATTTATTTTCAAAAGACATTAACCTCTCAAACAGCTGATGTAACCCAATCCAAGTGCCCTTCCTCACAATGCCGTAACATAAAGAGGGAGCATATTTGTTTGGATCAGTTTACATGGACCTTTAACCTGTGATGCTATTTTATGCCAAGGTTACTCTGCGACCCAGCTGTTTGCTAACTCTGCTGACACAAAGGCCGACGATCCAACAGGTGTTAAGTGTTTTAATGCACTCTTAGGCCTCTGTCTTCCTCTGTTGCTTGCTGCTCCCTGACCCAAATTCTTCTGTGTTTGGATGTGGAGAAGCAACGTGATCCAACTGATGACCCTCAAGGCATTTATAACTGATCCCCAAGTCATATGCCCTAGAAGAAAATTCCTGCCAAGGTTCCTTGAGATATGGCAGTTCATAGCCCCGGAAGGGCGGCAATCCAGCTGCCTCCAGGTTTAGATTTTATTTAATCCTTGCCATATGCATGATTTTTACTGTATAAATTGAAAAACTGCAACACTTTAGTAACAGTATAATGTCAAATGTTGCAGATTGTAATGTGAAATATTTAAAAAACATGAATATAAGCCAGATGATTCATCAAAGAAACATACAATAGCTGTCTTTATATAACAATGTAACACAATAAGAAGGTAACAAATATGAAAATTGATTTGTAATCGTTTTATTCCAAGTTAAAATATGTGCCAGAATTTGGTACATTAAACATCCACAAACCTTTGTTAAGACTCAGTCCAGCACCTTAAACAGTTTAAAATTTCAATTACCCGATGATATACTAGACTGGAAATAGCAACTTGGGTGGTTACATGCGGAATAGTTGGGCACTTGGGCGACTTCAGCATTCATGTACAAGAGGAGCAAGTTGCAGGAGAGGCACAAATAGACAACACAGCTGCTGACAGGATAAGATGTTGAGCTGCTTGCAACAGTAACAGCAATATCCATCACAGCTGGAATTTTCATCGGCTGCAACTTCCCTCAAATTTTCCTCAAACTCGGAGTAAAAAAGCGAACAAAAAAGGGAACATCCGCAATCTTTCAGGTTCCTGAGGTGTGACAGTGAAGGTATTGTGACTGATGGAAGGAATGCTGAATAATATGGCTTTCGCAAGACTATGCCCTCGGAAAGACTGGCAGGATTAGAAGAGAGAGATGGAGGAGAACAGGAGGAGGCGATTGAGGGAGAGGATAACCCGTTGGGTTTACGCACACGTGAGTGACGAGGAAGAAGAAGAAGATGCAGAAGATTCAGAGGAGGAGGGAAGTGAGGACAAGGAAAGCAACAAGGAGGACGTGATTGTGAAAGGAGAAGACAATGAAGGAGAAAAGGGGGATGAGGTGAAGAGAGAAAAAAGTTATGGAGAACGAGGGAGTCTTGGGAAAAGATTTCAAGAGACGGAAAATGAATATCAAGATGAAGATGGGGAGATGTCTGAAAGAGATATGGAGGAAGGGGAGGATGAGAAGGAGCTGGATGTAAACGAGGATAAAAAGGTAAGGGAAGGTGAGGAAGACTGGGGGAATGAGGAGGAGAAGTTTGATGCAGATGATGAGGAAGAAACAAATAATGATACAGAGAGTGAGGCTGAGGAGAATGAGGACAATCAGGAAGAGATGGTGGAAAAAATACAATTTCAGGAGGAGGCTGATGGTAATGAGCATCAAGAAGAACCTGAAAGATATCACCTTGAGGATGAACTCGCAGAAGCAACGAGCAGTTCTCAGGTTGAGAATATTTGGCAAAACCAAGAAAGTAGAAAACAAGACACTGTGAAATGCAAAGATGAGGATCATTTTTCAGAGTCAGATGAATCTACTAGCAGTCAAGGTTCTGAGACAGCTTCCATGTACAAAGCCGAAAACCAATATGCTGAGAAACATGATGAAGATCCAGCTGAACAAAAAGATCCAGATCAAAAGTCACGGAGAAATGAAGATTGCATCTCTGGAGCTTGGACTGTGGGCCGGAATGAAAAATATAGAAGTGAGAAGTCACCAGATGAAGCACAGACAGCCACAGAATCTTGGGAATCTCAAACTGATTTTCAAGATGATGATGAGGACAGTGCAGACGAGTCAGTAGACGAAAAGGAAGCTGAGTGCTCAGATGATGAGGATGAGGATTATGATGAAGAAGATGAGGAGAAGATATACTGCGAAGACGATCACCCAGTAAACATATTCCACACTCTGAGTGAGTTCAGGGAATCCTCCCTTCTGACTGACCTTACTTTGCACACAGCGGAGAGGCTGAGTTTCCCTGTGCATTCCCCAGTCTTGGCAGCTGTCAGCTTGCTCATCTGGAAAATTCTAAGTGGAAGCAAAGTGGAAAACAGAGCTAACGTAAGAATACAGATTGACAGAAGTGCCGGACTTTGCGTCTGGTCAGTGTATCTGGGTCCAGAGGTGGATCCTGTCGGGTTGGAGGCAGTTGTGGAATTTGCTTACAGTGGACTCATATCATGCCTGAACAAGCATAACTTAGAGCAGATAAAGGCTGCGGCTCAAACACTTAGGGTGCCCCGGGTGTTGGATCTTTGTGTCAAGGAAGAAGAGAGGCTTGTACGAAATACTGGAAATGAGAAAAAGGAAAAGATCTCTGCTGCACAACAGCTGATGATCAGCCTTCAGTCAATCAAACAGCTGTGGATGGACAGAGTGGGTTGTGATGTCAGTCTGGAAACCCTTGATGGATCGCTTCGTGGTAAGTACCCCCCACCCGATTCTGTTCATTTAGAGTCCTCAAGTTTGGGTCATACACATTTCCACCATACCTATTTAACTAAGAATTCTTCTTTTTTGGTACTTTTTTCTCTTGAAGAAGGTTCCACATCAAACTGGCACTATATCCTGCAGAGAGTAAGCACATTAAATGTGTGTCCTAAAATAACAGGTGTTTATTTGTTAATTGAGTGGGGAGATGAGATCAAAACAAGCTATCACTAAAAAAGTGTGCCGTTACCATTTTAAGCCCAGCTCTTAGCTTCATAAATAGATATACATAGAGATTCCCACACCTGGGATTAGATAACCCAACACATGTCAACCCAAAGTGTGAGCAGGATCTATGTTTTACAACGACTGGTGGGGTTGACAAGCAGCTATGTCCATAGGAATCATCTACACTGATAGCAGGTCTGGAAAAAATGGATTTTTGCACTGAATATATTCCACTTTCCCATATTGTCTAGTCCACAGAGTTATCCTGGCTGCCAGTAGCGACTACTTCCGGGGTATGTTCACCTTGGGCATGAAGGAGTCTAATCAGCCTTGTGTGAGCCTTCCCTTCCTGTTGTGTTCAGACCTGAAAGCTCTAGCTGATAGCTCCTACAGTGGGGCCCTGGACATCAGCTGGGCCTGTGTCTTTGAGATCACCAGCACTGCTCTCCAGCTCCAGTATCAGCCTGCCCTCTCGTTGTGCCTCAACTTCCTGCAACAAGAGATAAATCCCCACACCTGCCTGGATGTGGTGTCCTTTGCCAAAGCCTACGAAATAACACATCTTCTCGAAGTAGCTGATGATTTTGTCTTGCGCCAGTTCCAAAAGGTGTCTGGCACCTCGAAATTCAAGGACCTGCTGGCTGAACAGCTCTTCAAATACCTGAACAGTCATTCACTCTGCGTCCCGTCTGAGATTGTTGTGTTCAACGCAGTGGTAGTGTGGATTCAAGCAAAGCCCAAGAAACGACTCAGACTTGCAAAAGAGCTCATGAAAACCATCCATTTTCCACTGATGACGTTTATCGAATTCAAAGAGGTCCAGTCTCAGAATATGTGGGCTGATCCTAGATTGGCAGAGTTGTATGAAGCTATCTTTGAAGACTTCTGCTCCAATGAGATTGCACCACAGAAGCAGTGTCGTATCTATCTGCCCAAAGAGAGCCTGGTCTTGACTGGAGGTGACCAGATCTCTGAAGACCTAAGTAGCCGCAGAGTCAGCAGAGATCTCTGGTTTGGGAATTCTTTGAGGAACCATACAGGGATTAAAAAGGCCATGGAGTGGAGAAGATTGGGAGAAATGCCAGAACCAGCAAGGTTTAGTCATGAAGTCGCTGTGCTTAACGGACAGCTGTATGTTTTTGGAGGAAAGAGGTATTTCGGCATTGGAGACACCTTGAACTCTGTTTATAGGTAAGCGACACAAATATATAGATGCATTATAATTTATTGGGACATGATGTGAAATATCCTTGTTTTGACCAAGTATTGAAGTTAGGTGAATACAACTTGATTAACAAAAATACATTATACATAACCTTATTATGTCATTATTTATTTTATATAATCAAAGTCAAAATACAGGGTTAGGGTGATATGAAACAATATTCCCTTTTTATGTCAAACTCTGCTTTCATTGTTGAGTTCTGACCAAGGCCGGATTTAGGCAGCCCCACTAGGAGATGCAGTAGAAATTTTAGGGGGGGCTGGAAATTTTTGAGTTGTAAAATCCCCCTGATATGTATAGAGGACTATATTAATGTGATATCATCATACCAGTTAATCTATCTATATATTTATAGATAGATTCAAATGGCTTGTGATTCGAGCCATTTGAATTGTCATTTAGGTTTAATGTTGGATGCACTTGATACTACCCTCTGGATTTACCCGGGATTGGGACCGGCACATATGGGACACTGGCTGATGTCCTGTAGAGGATGCATTTATCTTTTTATTTATTTATTTCATTTACTTTTTTGGTGTTTTTTTTTCTTAACTTTTTTAAATCTGTCTGTCTGTCTTTTGTCTATTTTTGGTTTTTAATTTTTTGGTTATGTATACAGCCTGCTTATTTCAGTCATTATAAGATTAGATCTATTATACATCCATGGTCTATATCCAGGCCCGGTTCTGACTCAATTTTCTTTAGAGTCGCTTTGATTCTGTAAGGGTTTCGTCATGCATTGCTCTTATAAGGTCCCAGCATAAGATTCAATTAAAATTGGAATCAGTACTTTGACAACACATTGATTATTTTCTTTTCCAGCCATTCTGCTGCAGATTTGCTGCTGTGTTTGTGATTATTACTGCATGACCCAGTTTCAGGCAAGCTTTAAATGCCAGCCAGATTACCTCACATTTATCTCTTGATTACTTAAAGGGATACCATGTAACTTCTGACCCAAATATCAGCCTAAATCTCTGGTGTCAAAATACAGTGTCTGATGTATGTCAATGCTCAGAGGGGGCATTGTTACTTTGCAGTAGCAGATCATCTTTCAGATCATCTTTCATGGGATCATGTGAACTGCAGCTCTTTGCTTCATGCTTCCCTTTATTAACACAGAGTGCTCTCCCTTTCTACTTTTTTCTCCTCTACCATCTAAAGTTTGGCTGAACAAAGTAAGAAGTAAAACATGTTGTCTGAGGAGGCCAGAAAGAGAAAGACTGTTGAATTATGCAAAAGTGTCATGTGGCCTTTTGGATATTACACGTTCAGTGCCCCTTGTTGCCAAAACTTACATGGCATCCCTTTAAGTATGCAGAGGAGTTCATGGTCGACTCAATGACAGCAAGGCGTCCTGTGGCTTCAAAATGAGCCCAAATGATCAGCCCTCCGCCACCATGCTTGACAGATGGTGTCAGGTGTCACACTGATACGCTCTGGACTAGCAATCAGCTTGGACACCTGGGGCCTAATTTATCAACAATGAGTAGGAACGCACTGTATATTCTGTCTTACGTAAAATATTTACGATGTGTGTACGTGCAAAAAAATCAGTAGGCCTATTTATCAACCGTGCGTACACTGGTCAAACGCTCATTAGTAGATAATCAGTGTTGATAAACGCCCCCATTTAACCATATATAAAGACAACACTTCCCTTTAGAAGTCACACGGAAAACGTTCTTGTTTTTCCTCGGAGTGGTGGAGAGAAAGAAGGAAGGAATTTCTGCCGAAGAACTTAATAAAAAACGTGAAATTAACACACAATAAATAAACGCTGCAGAGAAAAATGAGAGCGCTAAATAGTTCGGGATCAAGAAGAGATCTTTGTCATTAAAAAAAAGAAAGAAAGAAAATACTTTACCGCCCCATTTATGGATTGAAATAAGATTAAGAAAAATATAAATCTTTTAAAACGTGCTGCACTTTTAAAACGCGCCATGAAGATTGGTTGGTTTTACATGTTTATAGAGACAGAGGAGAGTTTATTTTAACTTGCACACATACAGGCTACACCATTATTTCCAACATTATACCCAGCATCACCATAGCGCTGCTATAGTTCCAGATTGATCAGCGTTTGTCGGTCCGGTGAAAAAACGCATCAGTCATGGATTAATTCAACTCTGTGATGGACAGGGAACCTGCCTGCCCCAACGGTGGAATAAAACCACTAATTGGAATAGTAATTAATAAAACTTTGTGACACAGATCCCAACCGTGGCAGGATATCCTGCTGCATCTGATCAAAAATGATCTCAGAGACACATCAGCTGATCGTCTGATAACCTCACAGCGGAGCGCAGACTGTTAAATGTTTAATGTCAGATCAATAATGGTGCGCTCTCAGCTGTTACTCGTTCCGTCAGTGCAATAAAAAAACATTTAAGCTCCATATTTTTCTCAGATTACTATTTGAAATATTATTATTTTTGACTAAATAAATATAAATAAAGAATGGCCCAGCGACAGACTGGCGACCTGTCCAGGGTGTACCCCGCCTCTCGCCCGTTGACAGCTGGGATAGGCTCCAGCACACCGCGACCCACTTGGATTAAGCGGTTCAGAAAATGGATGGATGGATGGATAGATTGATATTAAGTTCTGCACACTGATGAAATCATTGGAGACAGGTGTGTTGGAACAGGGATACATTGAAAACCTGCAGGATTCTGGCCCTCGAGGACAAGAGCTGGACACTAGAGATGGGCATTCGATTAAGTTGTCTTAATCGATTATCAGGATTAAGACAATTAAGACAAGGATCTGGTTTCCACACATATGACTACCTTTGAAACTGCAGGTAAAAGTCACATAAAACTGAATTTTTCCAGATCTGATGGCAGTTTACATGACTGATCCTGCTGCAATGTTGGTCATTCAAAGACTCAAAATGACTCAGTAATGACTGACAAGGGAAATGATGGGACTGTGCAGCTCATCTAACAGCGGCCCGTAAAGACTGATCACTGCCTGGAATCAGTAGATTGTAAATGTGTATGTTAAATCATTGAAAAAACTGCACCTTGTGGAGTTTATGGCTGGTACCAGCCTCCGCGGGTCTGACCGCACCGAGATGCTGCATGAGTATAAACCCACCTTAACACTGTATGCTGACCCCAGAAATGATCCATTATTGCTCACATTCAGCTGATATTTGGGTCAAAAGTTCCATTTTAGGGGAAATTACAAGTTAAGGACCCTTGGTGGCCAAAAGTTACACAGTATCCCTTCGAATATTTGATGTTTTATACGAAATGCATGTGAAGCGTCATCAGCCATGAAAATAAAGAGCTGAGTGAAAATCCACCGTTATTGTAGCTGGAATATAATAAAAAATATTAGAAGAGTTTGAAAGCTTCTGAGCTGCTGAAGCCCAGGTGACCCGTCCAGGTGGGTTCACTGTTATTCTGCTGCTTATTTCCCAGCTGAACCCGATAAACCCGCCTCTCTCTTTTTCTCTCAGATCACGCGGTCTCAGTACCAGAACGGCCTGATGGCGTCCCGTCTGGACAGCACGCCTCAGTCCCCGGAGAGCGGCCACAACTCGGCTCGCCAGGACCCGACCACTCCCCCCGCCTCCGCCAACACCACCACCAGCATCGCGGCCATCACAGACCTGGCAGCGGACCCCGCCCCCATGGAGAACGGCCCCGACGAGACGACGCTCCTCCTCCTGAACGAGCAGAACTCACCGCACACGGCCAACCACCACAGCCAGCTGGAGAACAGCATATGACCCCCCCCCCCCCCCGCCCCGCCCCGCTCTGCCGTTTGCACACGAGCACTTCTGCGCTGGGATTTCTGCTGAGGAGTGGAGGAGGGGGGAGGCCCTGAGAGACGAGCCATGCACACACCAAGGATCCGATAACACACACCAAACACACACTGTTGAGCCGAAATAAGTAGCAATAACCGCCTCGCAGCTTCGTTTTCACACCGTCACAGTCTTCTCATCCTCAGATGCTCCTCCAGGAGCAAAAGCACCAAACAAACGGTGAAAACTCCTCAGTGTCACTTTAAATCGATGCATATTTAAAAAATGGCACATTTCTGTTTCAGAAGAGGTGAGGTTGCAGGTTTACTGCGGACTCGGCTTCTTCCATGTCTTCTCCTTCCACCTATTTACAGCAGCTGAGCAGTTTGACCAAAAATGCCACTAATTTTATTCATATGACACCGTTTTTTGTCATTTTTGGGCAGATACGGGTCTATAAACGGTGCAGGGCAGGAAGCATCACTTAGATACGCATCATTCTGACGTCATTTTTCTGACTGTAAGCAGACGCTGTTTTGGCTCATCAGTGTTACCAAACCCCCCCCCCCCAGTATACATGCAAGCCGTAAACCAAACCCATCGCCGCATGTGTAGCAGCCTTTATCCTCCCCCCGCCTCCCCCCTACAGCATCCAAACAGCTAGAAGACAAAGACGACCCGAGCACGCCAGCAAACTGTACAGGAAGTGAAACATGTTCCATAGAAGTCTATAGAGAGATTGATGATTTCTGTGTGAGACGGATGCACAAGACTGTTCCTTTAACTGGGAGGAGGGGGGGGCGGGTTTCTTTCCTATATTCTCCTTGTTTCCTGTGTAGAAACAGCAAGTGGCCGAGAGCCTTTAAGCCAGAGCTGTGCAGAGATTCCCCGCTGGTAGACCGTCGGTCTGCAACCTGATTAGGACAATCAATGTGGATTTGATGAATGTGTTTAATGAAATGTGTAGGGTACGTTAACTGTGGCCCCGCCCCCTGCTCTCAGACCGCCTTATCTCAGTGCTAGCTGTTAGCTTTCTGACGAATCCGCTTGTCTAAGAAACACTTTTCATAGAGACAAAGGTGTTTGAGAGCAAAAAAAAAAAAACTTGACAAGCCCTTTCTTGTCATGGAGGGTCTTTTTTTTTTTATATGTGCGTGTATGTGACCAAACCAATGGCCATCGCTTTACTTGATGGGAACAGCAACCAAATGAGGGATGTTTGATCTCCTCCTGACTAGAAAATACTTTAAGAAATCAAAGATTTTATTTATTCTGTTTAATGTTTGTACATATTTGTGTAAATGGGGTTAAGAAGTGTAATTTTACTTTGCCTCATTGTGAGATTTTTGTGATTTGTTTGCATTTAATGGGTATGTTTGGGTTTCTTTTGCTTTTTTTAAATCTGGAGAAAGGGGATAAACATTGTACACGGAAAACTTCTGCAACCAAACACGCAGCCCTGAAGTCAGCCTCCTTCTGGATGAATGTGATTAGCATAAAAAAAACTCCTTTGCATACACTCCAGTTACATTTTACTGTACATTCAGAGGTGATTTTAATAGAAAAAGCAACAATGAACCTTTTAAATTAATTATTTTGTGTCCAGTTTAATCTCCACAGAATTAATTCAGAAGTTAATTTGACTTGGGACCTGAATAAAAAGTAAATCACATATCAAGTTTTTCTTTTAAAAACTGAAGAAAACAAGCTGCTTTTGAGTATTTTGTGGTGAAAAAAATGAGTATTCACACTACAGTGTGCCACTACTACTACTACTACTCATCCCCTCTAGGTGTAAACAAGACAGCAGTTTGGATTTTCCGTCAGAAGATCCCAGCAGCATCAAATGAATCAACACACTTTCACATCCCTTCGGCCTGCCCACCTCTCAGTGAATGCAAACTGTGAAATTTCCTTCATCTAGAACTACTGAAGCCGTTGTAGTGTAGCGTCATCCCCTCGCTATCCTCCGACACAATCAGGATGACTCATGTCCAAAAAAAGAGGAAATTATGAAGCACTTTTATTTCCATTTTCAGCCTGAATCTGAAACCAAAGCAAGAGAAAACGGTGAATCAGTTCTGTTGGTGAAATTAAGCGGAATTACTTGTAATTTTAATGTCATGAGTCTCATTTTGGGGTGTTTTGACTTGGGAAACTTTAAATATCACAAGTGTGGTGGAAGAAAACAGAGTAGTCATGATGAGTTAAACTGTTTGAAATCCCATTTCATGTTTGGTGTTGAATGAGATGAACTTCTGTGCCGTAATATGTAGTGAGTCCCATCATTTACTCTTGGTTGCCTTAAAAGACTTTAGTCTGGTTTGCAGCTCCGTTTATCAGAACTGTCCGTTTTCTATCTTAGGTCATGCCAGTCACACTCTTTTGAGAGTTTTAATATGATTCAGCAGATTTTTTTAAACTCGTGTTCTTTGCTCTGGTTAAGTGATTAGCTTTTGTGAGAAAATGTACACAGAAATACGAACTAAATCCACCCTTTAAAGCTTTCATGATATCATCTACTTGTTGGTTTTAGCAGGTTTATTTATTTGAAGCAGAAATGCTGATCCAGAAATAAGGATCGGATCATTGATTTTTTTTCTTCTTCTTTTTTTTTTATGAAACCAAATTCAGACAGATCTTAAAGCATTTTGCCTCTGGCACCATCACAGTGGAATGAAAGCCAAGTTATCAAGACTTAACATTTTTACAGGCTCAAAAGTAGGTTTCAGATGGGTTGAAGGGAGACACCGATCACTATATGCTCAGTTTTATGCTGCAGGAGACCCACTGTCTTTTTTTATGCCTTAAAAAACTTTTTTTTCTCTTTGTTTTGGGGTATTCTCCTTCAGCGTGCGACTAAATATGATGTTTTTTCTCTACTTTTTGCTGCTACTCCTGCTGCACATTCATCCAGCCTTCAGCGTATGAAACATCTAGAGCTGGGCTTTAAGCTGTAAATGGTAAAATGCATTGTGTAGATGTCTGTTTATTGTGTGCATTGACAATCTTTGGAAACCATCCTGTAATCTCCTTTAATTATCTCTAGTTGCTTAAGTGCTTTTCTTCCTCACAATGCTCTTTTTGCAGACATCAGCGCCTGTTTTTGACCAAATATCCATAAAAATGTCAAATTCTGCACATTTACTCGACTTGAGTTAATTTGACACTAAAGTAGCTGAAACTGCTTCAGCCAGTTGCACACATTAGATGAGCCTGTAAAAAAAATAAAAAGGACATTTTTAATTTATGCTAAACTAATTTATTTCAATGCCAATCCATTGTGTTGGTGCACAGAAGCCCAGTCTAAAAAGTTCTGGTGCTGTTTAAAGGCCTTTGAATCAAATATAAAAGAGATTTAGTCACAATGATGCCAACACAAACTTGTGACCCTGATTTAGGCTCGGTTACAGATGGCACAATCTCTTTGGATAAAAAAAGGAAATGACATGATTAAACTTTTTCTGAAAAAGCACTAACCTAATGGAATAAAACTATTTAGTCACCTTTGCTGATGTTCAGCTCGGCCAGTTGGGCTCTCTTTAATAAGAACTCGTAATCTCCTGTGAGCGAAAAATAATTTGTCTCCGGACTTTTCTGTTTATTGAAGCACTTTAGCAGGGAAGCAGAATTTTCTTAAAATATCCTAATTTGCCAAAAATGCTTGCTCAGCAGCTCTGTCGCAACACAGTTACTGACCAGGATTTCGTCATCATTATCATTTCTTTTGAGAATCTCCATCTCTTTAACATGACACAGCATTTCTCGCCGCCATGCCTGCGCTGACTCGTACTTCTGTTGCCTTCTGTATTTTCATGACTGTACTGAATAATTTGTTCATTCCTGGTTTAATTTAGCTCACATGTTCACACTCGCACACACTCCCGTCTCACTGGACTGTTGTTTTTCTTTTACTGTGGCTGATGCTAAAACGTGTTTTGTTTTGTTTTTTCTGTTTGGGCCTGTTTACCTGCTTTAAATGGGTATGGGCCCGTTAAAGTGTGTATGAATGTGTGAATCATTTCTAGTTATGATTTTGTACCTCAGAACACTCAGTAATTGTTTTTTAAACAATCTTTGTCATGAGTTTTAATTTGGGAACATGCAGCGAGCGACTGGCATTTGAGGAAAATAAAACTGATTGTCCTTCATTCTAAAGGAAAAAGGAGAAAAAGGGGTGTAAATACTGTTTTATAATTTCTGTCTTAATGAGTTTTGAAGATGAAGAAAGTTATTAATAAACCTGAGATTTTTTTCTCTAAGCAGCCGCGTCATTTTTATTCTCTTTTACCAATTCAAAAAACTGGATAGAGCAAGCCGGAGGTTTAGAAACCTCCAGTTTCTAAACATGAAGCCTATGAGGAAGTGCCAGAAATTGCAGTTCCCTCCTCTTCCACTAGGTGCTGCTGCAAAACAGAGCAATTCCCCATAGACTCCAATGTTTAAAAGACAAACTTTACAGCAGAATAAAACATGTTTACAGCCTGGTTAAAAATAAACATTTTAGCTTTAAAAGCTCAGATTTACCTTCATGACAACTGAGAGGGGGATAAAAAAATTCTAACTCATTTGTTTAGATGTTATTTAACCCTAAAATTCTCATCAGAAAGCTGTGGGTCACCTGGTTTTAAGGTTCCCACATTTATTTTACAGTCTGTGGGATAGAATTTTTGTATCAAAACCTGTTTCTTAATAATTTAAATCCCATAGATTCACTTTCTTCCTCATTTTGATGCTCAATTTAACCCTTGAGTTACCCTCAGAAAACTTACATGTATGAACATTCACATAGATTTTTTTGTCCACTTCCTAGAAGGTTGGGCTTTGGAAATTTCATACAGGATGACACTTTCTCACCAAAAGTCAGCTCTGCTGAGCACAGTAATTGTCTGCAAGGGAGTTTGAATTTTTTCGGAAGTGGGAAATGTCCAGGGAGCATATGAAGGTTAAAAAGTTTCAGCAAGTTCTCTTGAACCCCTCGACCTTTTCTGAGTTGATGTGCAACTTGCTTTACAGCCATGTTGACTCACCTGAGCACCGAACAATAAAGGCAGGTTAAACATCACTGGAGCATGAAACTGACATGCGATGATGAAACCTCGAAACCTTCTATTCACTGCTGCGTGCCACAGGTTCAGGGAGTGACGTCCTGACACAGGATATGGGTAAGGAAGTGAAATTCAGCTTTTGGGAAGTGGTTGCAATTTTAAACCCAAGAAAATCCCAACGCTGCTGCTCCTGCCATCACTGGGAATTTTGTTTGTGTAACCAGTTCAGCAAAAACACCTGAAGAAGGAGGAGATGACACTTATAACTAAACAGGGTGTGACTACCTGCCTACTTTCTATTATTTCAAACCAGGGTGAAACCTTAGTGGAAACCGGGTTTGAAGCTCGAGGTTTATTTGCTGAGAAATTTCCTCTCCTTTGTTCTTATTGTGTTGAATGACAACGAGGGCTCAGCAGAGGATTTGTAGTGAAAGACTTCAAATATCCAAATATGGGTCAGGTTATCAGCAATCTTTCCACCAGGCTCATGAAAGTTTCACTGTGTTGCAACTGTATAATCAAACCATTATACGTCCATCCGGAGCACTTTAGGACTGAAGAGTTTGCAGCAGCAGTGACGACAGAAGGCATGTTTAGCAATTCCTGCAACTCCTGCTTATCTAATATGACTTCAGTAGCAGCTTAACATGAACATTTCATACATTCTATCTCTATATAACAAATAACATTATTTCTTTTGAACCCCATTATTTAACATAAACACATCTTCAATGACCAGCTTTATTTTATTTAAATATATAAATAATTGTTGCAGAATAACAAGGAATCTGTTTT
>JBBBVT010000005.1:13558351-13568914 GCA_037177035.1 Craterocephalus eyresii | reverse complement strand
CCATGTTGCTATTATCTTAGCAAATAGCGAAACTGTCCTACAGTACGGAGTGATCTATGAGGGAATTCGCCCTTTTGCATTGGCGCAGTTAAGTTTAACTTAAAATCTTAAAATGTACTTTAAAGAACTGGATATTTGTAGTGTAGGCTATTTTAAATTTTATCTGTCCTCTATAAAAGATGACTCCATGGCAGACATGGAGACTTCCATATGTAAAAACATAACTTTGCATGTTGTACTGTTAAGACCCACACCTTAACATGTAAACCTTAAAATGTTGCATTTCTAACTCGTTTGACATTACAGTGACATCAAATGTGTGCATTGTTGGAGCTGTCGCAGCTCACCACTGTACAAATTTTTATCTGGTATGCATCTACTGAGTTTTGCTCTATGCACGCCACCAAGTGGATGTAAATAAACAAGACATTTTAAATTCATACTATGTCCTGTTAAAAAAAACAAGAAAAAAAAAACATTCAAAGACATTATTTCAGGAAAAGAGTTAACAAAAGAGAGCCAGAGACTATAAGAAAGATTTAAGCCAAGAGTCAAGATAAGACTGTCTATCTGTCTGGAAAGAGCTGTGATGCATGATGGATGCTAAATAAGCCGTTGATAGGAGGTCTTTGAGAGATTTGAAAAATGAATCAATGAAGGAATAACATGTTTTTTTTAGGGATTTCCCTTTAAACTTGATTGTGACTACACCCATGTCAAAAATGTGTTAAGGCTAAAAATAAGATGCCATTAAAACTGATGAGACACAGTGGTGATTTTGGTTTCAGACAGGTATTACATCATCTTCATGTCAAAACAACATTTTACATTGCATTGAACTTATCTTCATACTCGATCTGTACAGAGCAGCACTGATGCAGATAGACTAACCTTTGTTGTGTTAAAAAGCTTTGTTAAAGGTTACTCCCAAAATTATCATAAATAATGGACAAGGCAGATTTTATTTCAAACTTTTAAAATAAATAAATGCTTTGGACATTTCTCACTCTGCAAAGCAGTTTCCATATTGAATGTATACATGTGAAAATATGTTTGACTTCAACGGATTTTCAAGACAAGGAAGTAACTGTTGTATTGCTTTATCTCCATATGTCATAAGAATGATTAACATTTTTTCTGTCTCCATCCTCATTGAAACATAGTCTGACTAGTTTTTCACAGCTGTTCCTCATTCCAAAAATAAACCAGCCTCAGCAGCACATATAACTTATTTACTTGCTAAGTTAAAAAAAAAGCCTTAAATGTCCACTGAGTCCATGACCTAGACTTTGATGTGATCCTATTTTATTAATCTTTTCTATGTTTTAGAAGTTTGTACGTGATAAAGTAACATTAATATCCTGAGGTTTGGCTCCTGTTCTCTTTTCAACCAGTTTTTTTCTTCGTCGTTGCTGTCTTCACTAATTAAGTGAGCACAATCTGTCTGCTCTGGTTCCAGTTTTGTATTTGTAATTCTTTGTTTTGCCTATGAGAAAATTTACTTTTAGTGTGATGAAGGGTTTGCATAAAGTTCAGTTCAAACAACACAAGGAAGAAAAAAAATATATTATAGATATGACATTTCCTTGTAGTAAGAAGGGAAAACCCAAGCCGACAGGCACATGTTCACACCTCTTCCAGATTGTGTTTTGTTTCCCGGTTGGGCTGCTTTTTTTATCTCTCATTAGAAAAAAAAAACTAAGATTAAGGAGCTAACAGATGAGAGATTTCCATCAGTCTTGCACAGGAGCCCAATCACCAACAGCAAAAGACTTTATATTGGAAATGGCTTTCAAAGTGTTTTTCCTTCTTACATTAATTGGGTTCGCATCTGCCACCCTTCCTCACATACGGATGTGCGACGCTGTTCAAGAGCAACAGACACCGACTCTCTGCTCAAATTACAGGAATATTGAAGCTGCTTATGCAAAAAAGGAAGAACTGAAAAAGATGGTACATGCGCTGGAAAAAATGGTTGATGGGCTAAAAGAGATGGCAAAGGACAACACCATCTCCCTCCAGCGACTAGAAAAAAATCTTACAGATTCACTAGCTGAGATGACCAATGTCACCGAAAACCAACAGAGAGAAATCAACCACCTAAAGAAAGAAGTCAGTGACCTGGTCAAGCACAAGGACGATGTGAGAGGAACCTTCAATAATATTGAGCAGAGGCTTGAATTAACTGAGGGCATGCTGGAGGGTAAAACAGCAAAGCTCAGAAATCTGGAGCATCAAACTGAGGCCGCCTTTAATGACACAAGGAAACTTTTGAGCTTGTACGAAAGTGAACTTTCCAAGTTAAACCTGACGGCCCTGGACCTTGAAGATAGAGTTGAAGCCAGACTGAACACCACAAAAATGGACTTTGAAGATGAGCTAGAGGAAATTCAAAAGAAAAATGCTGGTATTTATTTACAACACAACAATTCACATCCACGTTAATATTCAGTCACTTCTACTAACAGATTAGTAGATTCTTAATATTTCTATGATTTTGTTTCAAGCCTTCAGCACCAGACTGGACAAGCAAGAAACTGAATTCAGTCATCTGAAACACCACACTAACTACAGACTGGATCATGTCCATCAGCAGCTGAAGACACAAAATCTTACAATGAATCTTCTAATGAATGAAACTGCTGGTAAGGGTGAACATTAAATCTCTTTCAAGTACTTTTTCAACACAGACTTTTAAAAAATGACCCTTTTAACACGATGACTTGTCTCTGTTGATAGATTTAGCAAGAAGTCTTGTTCAAAAAGAAGGTAATGACGGAAAAATGCACGAGATTCTGTGTGATCTATATGCTGCAGTCAGGAGCTCTAAATGATAATAACAATGTCTTCTTTACTCTCTTCAGTTATTACCAAGGTGGCATTTTCAGCCACTATCATCGAGTCTTCTCATGTGTTTACTGGACCCAGAATTCCAGGCGGCAGAAGTGTTCTGATCTTTGATAAAATCTTCAGTAATGTTGGCAATGCTTACAACAAAAATACAGGTACAACACACACCTACCTAATCACAATGAATCTCACTGTCAATGAAGAGTATATAGTGAGCAAACACATAAAACTGTATAGTTTAATGTACAGGCTACTTTCATTTCAACTGGAACCGTTTGTTCATATTCAGATACATAGTAATAAATATTACCCCAGCCATACACTGTACACATATACAACTGATTAATTAAGAAAAAATGTAGCCATAAAATGTGAAGTGCAAGAAAGGCTGTTTGTTTTTTGCATTGGTGCTGGAAATGTTCAGATATGGAGTAAATTATGTTGTCATGACTCATGACTGCATGGGTTGGGTGTTTGTGTGTGGATCCTGCTTGCACAGAGGGGGTCATTTCCTGCCTTTGTGGGATTATGGATTACCTATCAGGATCTATCCCTTATAATAAATTTATAAAGTGAGTGACATACTTGTACATACAAAATCTTGTGAGTCACATGTTTTGAGAACTGAGATTTATATTTGGTAAAACTCCACCAAGTTATGGCAACAAAGTATTAATTGATTTGTTGCTATAATCCTTCATGGATGAGACTAAAGGCATGGCTGGTCTAATCTTGGCCAAATGGATTTTCTTTTCTTTTACAAAAATAATTGCAGCAAAATGAGTAAGAGACCCATAAAAAATGAAAAATTTGTCCGAACAAGTTAATTAAAAAGATGGACTCAGTCATATGAAAATATAATAAAGGAAAAGAAAAAAATCACTGAAATATCAGAATGTATTCTACCCAGCATGATGGAACATAGAATTTTGTTAACTTAATGCGTTATCATCTTTCTCAGGTGTCTTCACTGCTCCAGTGAAAGGTGTTTACCAGTTCACCTTCATGACATTTGGCTATAGCAACTACAAATCAGGGGCCATGCTGGAGAAGAACAGACATCACCAAGTGTGGACCTGGGAAACTACAGGAACAGATGTCAGTGACACAACCAGCAACACAGTAATTCTTGAACTGAATATTGGAGACTGTGTTAGAATCATCCTGTGGCCTGGGGGGAAAATACATTACAGTGTATTCAGTGGGTTCCTCATCTTCCCAATGGTGTAGATTTTTTGGGTTAAGAAAATGATCAGGATGTGTATTTCCTGGAAACAGGTCCTTTTTTTCTTTTTGTGACTTCTACATTGAGAGATAATCACCAATTGTAGTCACTCATTGATGGTGACAGGTGGGGGTGATGACTGTGTTCTAGGAGTAGGCTATTATACAAAACTGTAATTATAATGAAAATCTGGGAAAATCAGGGTGTACAAATGAAGAAAATAAAATCGTTCATGACTTTCATGGGAAAGTTTGGGATGCCAATTCCATAAATCCCAAATCAATTCCAATAATGAGTCCATTATTCAACAAAAGATAATGAATTAAGAGTGTTATTTTGTGTGATTCTGTTTACTTTCAAACCTTAAGTCATTCCACTTAATGGCTTATATATCAAACATCTATGTCAGGGCCATCACATGGAGGATGCAAAGCTCTATGCAAGGCCCTGCTCTTTGACAGGGATGCAAAATCGCCCTTGACTAATATAGACTTATTTTTAGCATTATCCTGCCACAATACGCTTCTATTAAGTTACAATAATAAAGTATAGTTGTACACATAATATCAGCTACACTATCACAGTATCACATCTGACCAATATATTCATGAAAAAGAATAAATAAAAGATAAAAGCATTATAGGTCCCTGATAGTATCGTGGAGCTTTGTGTTGCACGGTTCACATACTCTATGTGATGGCCCTGACAACTATAACATATCAAATTCCTGCACATATTTATACAAAGCTTATACTTTCAAGCATTAAAGACAATGAAAGAGCCAAACCATTGTCATGTGTTTTTTTTATTACATGTATGCATGCAAAATCACCATTGTTTTGCAAAAATCAACATGATTGTTTTAATTGTATATTAATTATGATAAGAATACATTTTTTCATTTTAACCTATTTAACAAACTGCTCTACCATTTGGAAAAGCTCATTTTTCTAGTGACATTCATGAATTTTATCAAAACTTTGTGGAATTTAACCAGCCTGTGTCATCATCACTACCACTTTGTTTGGGAAAGGAATGCACAAACCAAATTTGTATCATCTCACTACTGTGTCAAATTTTGACCATTTAAACAATTTAAATTCGTTTTTTTTTTCTTTTTTCCCAAGGGAAAAAGGGGTTGAAATCCATTTAAGTGACAATAGCATTTTAAATCATAATGGCAGTAGGAAGATAACATACATTCAAACCTTAGTCAGCGTTTTCTGCATGAAATAGTCAAACTCTGGTTAGATTTTATCTAATATCTACTGCTTTACCAAAAACTTAGTGTCTGAGGTGTTGGGGCAAGCGAAGCAGACAAGCCTTAATGTCAGTAACAGCTCCTGGTAGTTTACCCATGGTCTCCCACCGTTGTATAGTGGGATCAAAGCGATGGATCAGCCCAGACTCACTATAGTCATCCTGGCAGTATCCTCCCAGCACATAGATTTTTCCCTCCAGAATGCCTGAGGCAGCACCCACATGTGGCACAGACAGCGGTAAAAACTCAGTCCAGGAGTCCATCACAGGGTCGTACACCTCACAGGCTAGTTGGTCAGTATAAAACTTCCTCAGGTTAGACACCCCACCGGCCACATAGAGACGTCCTTTTAGGGCTTCCATGCAATGTTGGGCACGATCGTGGGTCATGTCTGCGAGGTAGATGGTCCCTCTCTTGGGATGGTAAAGGAACATGGAAACCAGACATACATACTTGCAGTTGAAACCTCCAGAGATGAAAATCCCTTCGTTTAAAGAAGCAGCAGCATAGCCACTGAGAGCCTGATCCAGGGGCTGGACATAACTGAAAAATAAAGCAATAGAATCCAGACAATAGTCGGAAAGTTTCATTTGAATTACTGAAACAGGGTGATAAACCGAGCTTACAGTACTTTAAACCAGGCAAGAAGCATTCAAAACACTGAGTCCTAGGATACGACATATATAACACCATTAGCCCGGTCCCATCTACTAAGTTTTGCAAGCTCAATATAGTCTGGTCAAGTGGGCTATTCAAAGGTGTTCCAATCAATTTTTAGCTTGTCCAAAGAGGCATGCACTTCAACACTGTCAACATAGCAAACATGGAGCAGCGGTGAGTTTTTGACACAGCGGTAGATTCTGTTTTGAGCACATTAAATGGAAAGTTCTCTTTGAAATTTGAGTAAAGAGAAGCTCTGGAGGCATTTAATGGAGAGAAAGATGTTTATGCATTGTTAATCTGGTTGAGTGCTGTGATTGTTTTAAACTTCGACCAATCGCAAACAGCGGCATTTGAAGGAGGCGGGTCAACCATCCCTTCTGAGAAAACAGTTGTTCTCAATCGCTTGGCCAGACCAATGCTTGCATTGAAGTCGCATTAGTCAGGCTATAGCACCACCAGGCTAAACATTGATAAAGATTGAGAAGATTTCCTGTTGTAATGGCACTCTCGTTTCTACAACCAGACAACAAGACACATGTCCTGTAGGAAGAGTGTCTAAAAGTACTGAAACAGCCTCCAGTCCTCCAGGAGTTTGGTCAATAAAGTATCCAACAAATGTGTGAAATAAAGTCTAATCCACACAGGACCCAAAGACAGTGCCCCCCCCCACAAAAAAAAAAGGTTGCTTACTTAACTTTTCTGATGTTGTAGGAAAGCCCCATCAATGGTGAAGCATCCATGGCCAACAGGTCAAAGATATGTTTGAGACTGGTAGGTCATTTAAATGCTTAGACTGTGGTGCTATCTGAATGTCTGAACCCATCGTGTTTCATACTTTGTGTATGCTAGAGCAAAGTTTTGATTCGGTTAGTCCTGTTACTTCCCCAATTGATACTTAGCCAAATTGTAAAATACACTAAAATTACCTCCAGGAGTCATTGTCTTGGTTGTACATCTCAACGCTGTCTATGTTGGTATTAATCTCCTTGTCTCCACCAATGGCATGAAGACGCTCTTCGAGTACCACCACTGAAAAGTTACTTCTGGCCTCCTGCATGTCAGACAGTCTCTTCCAGGTGTCCCTCTCGGGGTCATAACTAGGATGCGTGGTGTGAAAATAAGGATGGAAAGAGTGAGATAGTTACAGGATATGACATGATAATGATTTGTGGGTTGACTTGCTTTTATACCTGTATGCAGATTTCATTATGTCATCTTTGGTGTAAAAGTAACATCCTCCAACAACATAAAGCTTCCCCTCCAAAACCGCAACTCCGTGTCTGAACTTCGGCTTGTCTGGAATCTCACTTAGCTTCCTCCATTCTATGTCCTTTACCAGCCCTGTTCCACTGCGTAGGGAGTTGGTGTAACACACTTCCCTGTTTGGTATACGCTGACCTATATCTGGGTTTAATTGGTCTCCGCCAACAAGGGCAAGAACATCTTTAGGTCGTCTGACTCGATAATGATCCTGGGATTTGGGAAGGCTGAAACCAAATTCCTTGAGTGCTGAACCGTAGAGTTCCACCTCCTTGTCTGCAAAGCACTCCATGCGTAGGTTAATGGCTCTGACTTCCCTGAACTCTCTGAATGTCATGAGAGGGAAGCGAACTCCAGACATGAGTAAGCCAGCATGGGCCAGTCTCTCCTTGGGATCAGCCTCAATCCACGAGATTACAGCTCGAAATACAGCCAACTCCGAGGGCACACAAAGACCATCGCAGCAAAGGAAGTCAAGAAGCTTCTCCGGTGATAGGTCCTGAAACTTAGCTGTAGCTGACACTTCCCTGAAGTTCCTCAGTACAAAATCATTGGCTTCCTCGAGGAGTTCTGTCATTTCATATGCTTCAGCAAATGATGCCACATCCAGACAGGAACTTGTCTGCATTTCTTCCCTCAGAAAGTTGAGGCAAAGCATGAGAGCAGGCTGGAACTGGAGCTGGAGGGCAGTACAGGTGATTTCAAAAACAGAGTCCCAGGTGAGGGGAAGGGTCCCACTGTAAGAGCTGTCAATAAGTGCCTCTAATTCAGCAGCTGAAAGAAAGGAAAGAGCAATGCAGGTCTCATGGGATTCCTTCATTCCGCAAGTGAACATTCCTCGGAAGTAGTCACTGCTTGCTGCCAGGATAACTCTGTGAACTAGAAACAGACAAAAGATAAGTTCAAAATGTGACCCCTACTTTATATTACTCACCTTACATATAGAATACCATCACAGAACTGACCTTACTCTCACTTACCATGTAAAAAAACGCCATCCACATCCAAAATGACATCACATCCAACTTTGTCTGCCAAGAGCTGTTCAATAGACTGAAGAGTGATGCTAATCTGTTCTATTGCAGAGATTGTTTTTTGCTCCTGTTTGGGATGTTCCCCTTTTTCAATTTTCTCTCTGTTGTTGCATAGATCCACCAGTCGTTGGACTTCCAGGACTTGAGCTGCCACCTTGATTTGGGGAAAAGTTTCCTTATTTAAAGATGAAACATTACCGCTGTAGGCAAACTCAATCACTGCCTTGAGCCCAGCATGGCAGACCTCAGTACCCATGTGAACTGACCACATGCCGGCTCTATCTTCTTGAATACTGGCAGATTGTCCATTGTTTTTTTCCCTGAGTTTCTCCATAATGAAGTTACTGACCGCAGCCAGGATGAGGGAGTGAACATGGATAGGGCTTCCGTCCCGAGTGGTCAGAATCAGATCTGTGAGAAGAGATGAATCCCGGAATTCTTTCATAGTGGCAAAAACTTCCTTTGGAAAGCTTTTTCTGTGGCACATATAGACTTTATATCCATCATCCCCACATGCCTCATCACTCACATTCTTCCCAGTTACTTCCAGATTAGAACCACTCAATCTGACCTCTGTATTACCACTAATAGTTTGCCCACTTGCCAGGCCCATCCTGGTGTCATTATACTCAACAATCCTCCTCAGCTCACGGATGTCCTGCTTTATGCCGTCTCCTCCTTCCTCAAGAAGTCTTTTCCTCCTCTCCTTATCTCTCCTCCATCGCTCTTCCCATTCCATGGGAAGGTAACGCCTGGTGAACTCCATGTTTGTTATTTCTATTTGCTGTACGTGTACGATTAGTTCTCTGTACTTACAGTTGTTGACGACATCAATAATATTTTATCTATTTCTTGCTATAACTTTTTTTATGCCTCTGCAAACTTTTCTCCCTCCCTCAAATCTGTCTGCTCACTCTTCAGACTTGTGTTTCCTTGCCACATAAACAAGCTGCTATTCATAGCAACTGGGTCAGAGAGAGATTCAGTTTCAAGAGACTCTTTGCATGAGCTTCATTGTAGTGTTGATTCTGCAAATAATTCATGTTAGTATCAGAGTTTTGAAGGTTCAGTAAGAAGTTAAGATATTACCAACTATGGAAACTTGATCTGGATATAAATGCTTGAATATCACATCATTAAAAATAATAAGGAAGTCCAATTTAAAAATTTGGTTGCACTTTTTCTCTTACTTTTTTTTTACAAAAGTATTTTTAAAGTTTAGCATTTGCTGTAGTTTTAATGATATTAGGGTACAACAGAAGCCTACAGCATTTTAAGTAGAAAGAAAATGTAATAAAAAATGTACCTGCAAGGTTTCAAGTGTTTTAGTCAGACTTTGGATATGGGTTCATAGTTTACGTAGATTTAAATGCAGCACATTGTTTTATATCTGTCCAAATATATTGATTTGGTCCAGATGGTAAATGGACTGTCCTTATATAGCGCTTTTTTAGTAATGTGACCACTCAAAGCGCTTAACAGGACATATCTCATTTACCCATTCATTCACCCATTCATACCCATTCACACAGCACCTATATTGATACATACTTGGTGCTAGGGGAGTAACCATTCACAAGGTAGGGTTCAGTGTCTGGCCCAAGGACACTTCGACATGTAGCAGGTCGAACCGCCGACCTCCTGGTCAGTAGCCGACTGCTCTATCCACTGAGCTACAGCCGCCCAGCAGTTTTCCGCTCCCTGAGTGTGTTGTGTAAACAGTGGATTAAATGCTCAATTGTATAATATATTTTTATTTTGACATAAAAAATCTTTAGATTTAAACAGTCCCCCTAAAGCAACTATCACATTTGGCGGAACGGCATCTGAACAAAGCAAATAAGAGTCTGATTCTTTTCTGGGTCAGTGTGATTCAGTTTTAAGAGACTCTTGGCATGAACTGCATTGTAGTACTGATATAAAAGGAACTAACGCCATCATCAATGTTAGACTTTTAATGAATGATCAGAAAGATACAAGTCAAAATAATACCAGCTGAAGAGTGTTGACGATGTATACAGTTAAATACCAAATCCAGAACAAATGGGAGGGAGCCACTAGTAAAATGAATGCAATTGTGTACAATAACAATGTCTCATCAAGGTTGTTCGAATTCTTTTTATATATTTATTGGGTAAAAAATACTTACCTGAATAATGAATAAAACAAGCTTGTTTAAAGCCCATGCTTACTCTGCCCTTACCCATTTGAGAATGGTATAACTCTGACGAGATATTCAGGCAAAAATAAAAAACAAACAAAAAACAACT
>JBBBVT010000005.1:13484720-13497614 GCA_037177035.1 Craterocephalus eyresii | reverse complement strand
TGGACAGTGGGAGGAAGCCGGAGTACCCGGTGAGAACCCACGCATACACGGGGAGAACATGCAAACTCCACACAGGATGGCCACAGTGTCAAACCCCCTCAGCCGGAACCAGACGCCACCTCTGGCTCCCACCGACTTGGGACTCGAACTGTGAGGCCGCAGTGCTAACCACTACACCACCGTGCAGCCCTATTAAATTAACATGAAACAGCTTATTAATTATTTTCAAAATTTTTTTATAAAGGCAGAACTACAAAAGCAAATTATTCAGGATTTAGTTTAACATACCAACAATTATCTAAAACTAAGTGCAGTCTGCTTTCCTTTTTCCTAAAAATGATCTCCAGTTTGGTATGGGATAGAACATTATGACATGGTAAAATGATATATAGATATAAAGATACAGATATATAGATTCAGGAAAAACATTTTTTTTCTAATGAGACAATTAAGTACAGATAAAAAAACACTAGAAAATTACAAACAGAAGGCTAGCTACCATGTTTTGTTTTTTTTTCTTGCACGGTGAATGAAGTTGATTTCATTCAAGGATAGATCAGCAGTTTATACAAACCTTGAATCTTCATCGGAGACAATGATGGAAGGAGGAACATGGAGGTTATGGTCGCGTTGTGTGCTTCTGGCGTCAAAACTATGTGAAGAATACCTTGGAGGCCCTTCTTCATTGGCTGAGAAGCGAACACCCGGGGTCACACCTCTAGCTTTGGATATGAGCTGCCCCATCCTCGCTCCTTACCTGTTCCTGCAGACGAAAGCAGGAAAATGGCAAATTATTTCTGTTATTTTTTCATTTCATTTTCTATTTTCTTATTGCCATTAGTCACGTAATGATACAGCTTAATCTCATGGTATGAAATATTAATTGGGAATCCTCAGAAAAGTGTGTTTTTGCTGAGAAAAACAAATCTGTCAGTGTTTTGGGCCATCCAGTATGACTCTCCATTGTAAGCATTTCCATAAGACATGTTGGAGGGATGTAATAAAGAGTTTGTTGGGTCCTGATACAGGAAGCTGATATTTTGATGTCATATATTATGGCGTCATATATGGTGCCCAGTAACTTTTCGTATTTTGGTGGAAAACAATTTGCTTTTAATTTCTAGAGACAACAAAATACTTATCAGTATCTAACAATAACCATGTAACATGTAACCTATCTTAATTATGAGTACAATAAACCAAAAACTGGAAATAGTAGCTGAATTTAAAAAAAAGCTCACTAAAATCATTCAAACTAAAATCGTTGAAGGCACTGGGGGCTAAGTTGGTAGACAATAATGACTCTCACCTGCTAGAGAGTGGTTGTGGGTGTGTGTTGTGACAAAACCAAGTTGCAACTATTTAATTAAATATTGGGACTCTGCATCACTCTGGAGTTATTTCTGTATTTTTTGCATGAAAAAAGGAAATATATATATATACATATGTTTGCATGTGTTTGTGGTTATAGTTCAATAGATAACATTTATTCATTACTATTCAATATTTTGCCAAGACTGTTTTGAATTACACGAGGTGCAGAAAAAATCTTAAATTGATGAAAAGATTTGATCCCTATGAGGCTAATTTATGATCAATGCAATTACAAAGTAATATCAGCACTCATTCACCCAGTATTCACTTTTTTTGCATATTATTTATTGGCCTATTCCCAACACATATTCTCCATTGCTGGAAATAATTTTGGTGAAAGCAGTGAGAGAAATTACAAGTCAGTAACTCAATCTACTCTGGGAGGAGGATTGTTGACTGGGAGCGTAAGAGCAAATTCAAATTGAATGTTAAGTAATCAATAGAGAAAATCTAAGAAGAATTTGTGAGAATAAAGGTAGTTTGGATTTTAAAGAACAAATTCTACTTTTACTGCTGATATATTAAAAGGTTTGCAGACTTTTAATTTAATCCCATACTAATTTCTATGGAAAATACAATATCCGGTATGAATAGAAAGAAAATCTAATTTCTTTTCGATACATGACATGAAAGCATTCAATTATTACAGTACTAAATCTAAGACAGAACGGATGAAATTACATACTTACAGTTGCTTTCCGTTGCTGCTGAATGAGCTGTTGTCAACAGATGGAATATTTGCCTTTTCTCATTTCATTGTGACACTCATGTAATTTATACCTTCAGTGAGGTTGGTAATATCTCCTCCCATGTACCTTATGTTCCTCCCTCCCCCTCACACATTCACACGCTAACACATCTCCTACCGCACACACATGCACAAATCTATACTCTCTATTCTTAAACCACAAATATTTTCTCTGTTCTTTCCATGTCTGGTTTCCGGAAGATGATCTCTGAGAATGCTAAATCTTAGACACACTGCCGTGGAAGTGTGTGCCACGCATTGGTCAGGAGTTTAGAGTAAACAGAAGAAGAAGTGGGTAAATAGTGGCTCTGCAATCGTTGGAAGGAGAAAGTGATTTAGCTCATTGTATAAACTCAAACTACAACATCTGGGATTGTGTTGGATTTTTGAGGAAACATTCTGTTAAAATCACATTTTTTAACCACTGGTTCAAAATATGTCCAAATAAAAACTAATGGAAGTTTTCCATTGGAAATTCTTGTATGTTAGCGAGGTGATCTACCACTGTTTGCATATTTCTACATTCCTTTGATTAATAAAAGGGCGTAACTGTGACTAAACCTACAGCTTCTGGGTTTTTCAGAATTGTTTATGATAAGTCACCCCGCAGTGTTTTGGTCATCAATAAGGAAAAGGAAGGACCTCCTTTTCTTTCTCAGTGACCACAGTAAAAATAACATCAGGGCCCCTTATGCCTTTCTACGCTGTTCTATTATGCTCCACCAATGCAACCAGTTAAATGTCATGTACTTCGGCTGAATCTTTTTCCAATGGAATCAAACAGGGCTGATCAATATCTATTCAGCAACGAGCTAATGATTGTCATATTTCACACACACGGTGTGGGCAAGAGATTGTTCTGGAAAGTGAGCAGAATTTAGCGACACTATGGTACACAAATAAGGGTCAAATGCCAAATGACTCACTTTATGGTCTGAAGCCAAATCAAAGTTGTGCAATGAAGAATATGTTATAGAAAAGTAAAATCTTACACTGTCTTCAGTTATTAGTCCTCATTTATGTTTTCCTTCAGTTTTAGGAGGGGAAATTGGCTTTTTATTAAAATTTTTAAAGAAAGGTTATACTGAGTAGCTTGTTTAAAGTGGAAACTTTTTGCAGTGTATTCTCCACTGTGCCAGTGTCTTGCTATAATTAAACCTGCTGTAATACTTTCAGCACCCTACAGGCATGGTGCCATTGTGCTCTGGTCAAAGTCACTCGTTACACCCACACTGCTGGAGCAGAAAGCCAGGTAGGTGTCTTTGCTGCGTCTTGATCTGCAGCGAAATACTAACCGTTTATTAGAAAGCAAAGCTCCCATTTTAGTACAAAGATCTGTACTGATGGTTTGCCTAATATCTTCTCGTTGGATTTCTCTTTGATATATAAGAACTGCATTTGTCATAATCAAATATAACACTTTCCATCTGTGAATCATGTGAGGAGTCAGGGATATATTTTTGTTTCAACATACAAAGAGATATTACTAAAAACTACTGCCACTATGCCTGGCTTTCATAATGATACTGTAAATAGTTAATTTTGTAGGTGGGGTCATGTTTGCAAAGCATAAAAGACATTTCAGGGGTCATAAGGGAAACTGACGGGTGTCTGATGTCAGAGTAAATAAGTGTTGTGACGGTGTATGTAACATTTCTAGGAATGCATTATTCACATAGCTCCTCCCTACTGTCCCTGTTTCCTCCTGTCTTGCCTTTCCCCTCTCTTTTCCTGCCACTCTCTTCCTTGTACCATGTGTTTGCAGTGGAAATGTCCCATCGTCATGATAAGCAGGTGGGACAGGGTGGCAGATCAAGAAGCAGAGATATGGGCGACGTTCGACGAAAAAGAGCACCTAAAACTCTTTCCCAAAAAAAACCTTTTGGAACAGAATCAAAGTATGTGCAAGACTCTAAACCCCGTCACCTTCCCCTGTGCTCCTCCTTACCTATCCCCAAGGATTCAGATCTCCTCTCCTATTTCCTCCCTTCCCACTCGGACAACCTCTTCGCTCACCTACGGAGGCTTAAGGATGAAGCTCTGCTGTTGGACTGCAACTTTGAAATCCAGGGAAACACCTTTGGAACACATACACTCATCCTGGCAGCTGCAAGTCAAACCCCAAATTTATTTTTGGGGTCTAAACAAAATTCAAAACTTGGAATGGAAGAAGTAGCTCATTGTTTGACTCCGGCTGGGCTAAGAGCTGTTGTGGAGTTTGCCTATTCTGGAGATGTGGCTTTGGACTTGGGCAAAGAGAGGGCTCTAGACGAGGTGCTGAACGATTGTCAGTGTCTTCATATGGAGCGGTTGAGGGAGAGGTGCATGTCAAAGGTCACAACCTCACCTGCAACAGAGAGACAGAAGAGCTTAGAAGTCATCGAGGACATGTGGGACCAAGGGGTACGGTGTGATGTCACAATACAAGCAGAGACTGGAGAGAAATATTCAGGTAAGAAACAACTGAAGACTGTCTTTGGTTGCGGGTTTTCTGCCTCAAAACCTCAAAAACAGCCTCAATATTATCAGCCCATATATGGGCTGATAATTTTGTTGACTTCAGTGTTCCAATTGTGTAAGTAGGAATAAAATACGATATTCATAATTACACAAAATTACATAAAAATTCAAACCAGTGTTCCCATTATTTTGGAATTATAAACTGTATAGCAACATAAGGGAGAAATTGGAGTTATTCTGTATCCACTATAGTTTATTTGAAGTCCTTCAGCTTTGCTTCTAAATACCTATATACTCCATATTTAGTGCCATTGAAGATGAAAATATTCCTTGGAAAGTTTAGTTGTATGAAGTGTTTATTGTTTTTATAGAGGCGGCTGTTGCCAACTGGAAAGTCGATGATACGATCCCCGGCTTCCTCTGATTATGTGTTGATGTGTACTTGGACAAACACTGAACCCCACGTTGCCACCCGATGTGCCTATCGAGTATAAAATGTGAAAGGAAAATACAAGTAGAAAAGCACTACAATGAAAAATCTATTTACCTTTTGTTTTCTCATAATCCATAACATGTCTTAAAACTGATCATGGCATTGAAACTGAGTGCTTGTTTAAAGGGATATCGTGTAACTTTGCAACCAGATATAAGCCTATGTGTGTAATAATGGATGGTTTGTCGTGTCAACATATAGTGCTTTAATGCAGGTTGGAGCTCCGACGGGGCTGCCCTCTTTAAAAAGCAGAAATTGTAATTTTGCAGTAGCGGATCCGTCTTTTATAGGATCATGTGACCTGGAGCGCTTTGCTTTACAGCTTCCCCTCTATAAACACAGAGGGCTCTGCTTTGCTCCTTTTTCCTCCTCTTTCATCTTAAGTTTGTCAAGGCTGACTGAAGCAAGAAGGTAAAACAGTGACTGAGGAGGCCAGGAAGAGAAAGCGGGGGAGAGATCCTTGCTGAGGAAAACACATGCAGACCTTGGCAAAGAATTTGTTCACTGGAGTCTGATGAAAGAGCAGTGTGGATGCAAAACCCACTCTCTGTTTGCCTCAGTTTTGTTAGAGTGGTAAGTTTGCTCTACAAATAAACTTGCCTTGCCTTGCCTTGCCTATGCCTGTTGTACAAACATGCAAAATTGTGATTTACTTTTTCACATCTTTCAGCCACTGTTTGTATTCTAAGTATTGTAATAATACTTCTGTTTTTGTTTTGGTGCTTAGTAGTGGAAGACAATCTGCTACGGACCAAAGCTAACGTGACTCCTTAAACATTTCGCCTAAGTCAGACTGTTTCCCACTTGCTAAATGCATTTCCTATTATTCATCGAAAGAAGTAACAGAATGATTAGCAGCACAGTTCCAAAATACTAATGGAGACAATTTCATTTGGTGACAGTGCTGTGTGGCCTGTGGGAAGATACATTTTAGCACCCCTAGTGGCCAAATTAACACGGTACCCCTTCAACCACAGAAATATTGACGTTAAACATTTCTGTCATTCACATATGAACAAAAAACCTCATTTCTTATCAATCTTAAAAGGAAAGCATCTTCAGTATCTGTGTTGTGATAAGAGCACTAAATGCATGTAGAAGCATTTTCTCTCTTTTTTTATGAACTGATGTAGAAATAGAGGTTGGATTTAACATTTCTTCTTCTTCATGGTATTCATGGTCTTGTATTCAGCTGCACATCAATGTTTTCTGTATATTTTTTCCCGCAACCTTTCTTTTTAAACAAAATCATATTCCTGTCCCACCCTACAGAAAGGTTTGATGCACCTGTACATTCTCAATGAACCATTTTACTTCGGCTAATGTAAAATTGTCAATAATAAATAAAATAATCAACAATAAAACCCTTGCAGTTAAACTTCATCACTCTAGATAACTGGTTCCCAAACTTTTTACAAGATGACATTTATTGCTGTTCGTGACTCTCCCTTCTGTGATGACAATTATTAGTTATATATCAGATGGGTTATCAGGGTAGTTCCTCTGAACATTAGGTTTAAAATCAGTCTGTCTTCATAAATGAGGATTCATGTGGATTTATGCATTAATGTGTTAAATAATTAAGGAGTTAAATTTATGTCTATCTCTTTGCTAATGGTTTCATTTTGACAGCAGTGATAAAAATCCCAAATTTATTTGATAAATATAGGTTAAATATTTTTCACAATTATCTGGCGATCCCCTGAAATGACCTTGTAACCCTCATGTGGTTCCCGACCCACAGTTTGGTAAACAATGGTCTAGATGATACTTCCACTCGAGGCTACTCCGCCTCTAATGTACTATTCTTTCTAAAGATAGCTCAGCCACTTGTTGTTGGTTAAACAAGTAAGAGGAGAAAATAGTGTCACAGAGACAAACATCAGGGTGAGATTTTCCAAAGAAATGATGAGCAATGTGATCATCTAAAAGGAATTTGGTAACTTTTGTTGACATATGACAAATGCTGGCTCAGAATGTTTGTCAAGCAACATGATAGATGTCCTTTTACATGACATTATGATAAACATAAAAAATTTTTAAAAAATGGCAAATTAAATTTCCATTTATTAGGATGCACATGCATATTCTGGGCTGTCACTGAACGAGCCCCATCATGTGTTGATATTTGTAAATGACCGCTTCATTTGCCATTTATTGAGACATTCTGGAGAGATGTCCCAGTATTGTTCATACTGTTAACCCACGGCTCTCTCTCTCTGTCCTCAGCTCACCGTGTGGTGTTAGCGGCTGGCGGGGACTATTTCCGGGCCCTTCTGTGCGGAGGCTTACGGGAGTCCAGAGAAGAGGTTGTTTGCCTGCGAGGCGTGCCATCCTGGGTCATCGAATCCATACTCCGTTTCATATACACGGGTCAGCTGAGGCTGGGCTGGAGCCTGATGTGGGACCTGACAGATGCAATGCTTCAGTTCCAGCTGGAGGGGGCGCTCTTGCTCTGTATTGACTTCCTGCAGGAAAGCATGGATGAAAGCATATGTCTAGGTGTGCTGGTCCTGGCTGAGACATACAGGCTGGTACAACTGGGGCAGGCTGCAGAGGACTACACTCTAGCCCACTTCCAGGACATCTCGGCTGGGGAGAAGTTCAATGATGTCCCCTTTGTCCTCCTGGACAGGCTGCTGGAAAATGACTCATTGTGCGTACAGAGAGAGGTAGAGTTTCTTTACTTTTTTTCTTTCATCTAAATAATTTCATTTAGAAATAGGTAAGGAAACAAAGGATTGACTTGCAAAACGTGACATAGCATTTTCTATTTTGATACTTATATCATTTTAAAATGCAATTAACAATTGCAATTTTTAGTGTCACAAAAATAAAATTTCTCCCTTTTTTTTGTTTTTTGTTTTAACTTGTCCTGTTCAGCATCGTAGCAAGCAGAATGATGGTGTCTGGTTGCTTTATTGTATTGGATGGAATTTGCTTTGCCAAGAGAAGCTTTATAAATATAAAACCCCTCTTGATATTTTGGATTCATTAATTCTATTTTATTTTTTTTTATTTAAATACCTGATTACAATTGTATTTTACACAATATTGCAGGACCTGACAAGAGGAAAAGGGAAATTAAGAAAAGATGTGATAGGGGGTGAACCAAAGTAGAGAAAGAAAAGATAGAAGAGGAGAAAGAAGGGAAAGAAAAAGAAAGAAAAAAAAAGGACATAGAAACACAGCCAACTGTTGCATCCCCACAGAAACCCATCAGAGCATATTTCACGATCTTTGCTTTAAATAGTAAGTAAACCCCTACCGGATAACCTATCAGGGGCCGACAATTTGAAACTTCTCTTTAAAGAGCATTTCTATTCAGCTTTGTGTTGGTATTTTTTAGATAATGTTTGACTTATGTTAGGGAATTTGAGACAAGAGAAGAGCAGAAGAGAAAAAAGAGAACGGTCTTCCAAAGTTAGAATAAAGTAAAACATCTTTTTGTTTCATTTTGTTGGTATTGTTAAGAAAAATTAGTTGCAGATTGTAAGCCCAATGTTCTCTTTCATGACATGGTGCATGACCTATTGCAACCTGATTAGTGGACCTGTATTAGCACTTTAATGATCACATTATTGTTAACATCTGACACTTAGACTGCAGCATCTGACTATACAATCACTTCTACCTGCTCAAGAGTTCTAAAAGCTGGCTAATAGTTCAAACAAATTTCTACCAATGCACAGAGAACATACTTTTTCTAAGTTTTACATAATTCAAAGCAATATTTCTTATTGTTTACTTAAGTGAGAAAAAAAATTGCTCAAGTACTGCTGTTACATAACTTACTGTAGCGACACACCCTGTCCTCTGAAGTCAAATTTTGCTATGAATTCAAAAATGCTACATTTTAAATCTCTGATGTCCAGGTTTTACTTGTGTGTAACATTATGAGACTTTTGTTTATCCATAGATGATGGTGTTCCGGGCAGTGGTGAGGTGGATAGAGGATAACCCTAAAACACGGCTCCAATATCTTCCCAGCCTGTTCTGCCATGTCCGTATCCCACTCTTCTTCTCCTCCGAGCTGGAGGAGGCTCTAAGTTGCAGGCTCTTATACAGGAGCCCCGGGGGAAGGAAAATGCTGGAAGACCTCCAAAGCCTCATGCAGGGCGATTACAGAGGCCCTGAATTTTTACCTCGCACACCAAACCAGGTGGGTGAATTAAACTCTGACATTACAAATATTTTTATTCATCTATTACCATAATTATGTAAGGTTGGTAGTTGAAAACACAACTATCTTATCTTCAGGTTCTGGTTGTGGTTGGCGGGGAAACTGTTGATGATGAGTTCAAGAAGAGAGTTCCCAGTCAGACTTTGTGGTTCGCTCAACAGTTCCACCGCAGACCTGATCTAATAAGAATAATAAACTAGAAACCATTAACAAAGATGCCTAAACAGGCCCGGTTCAGACACTGTGTGTGTCTTCCCAACAACAAACTCTATGTTCTTGGAGGACGGAAGTACTATGGATATTTGGACATCCTCAATGCCGCTGTGAGGTATGTTTGTGTGAAAAGTAAAAGAAAATTCGCACAAACCAGATATAGAGCATCTGATACACAGTGTGGAGTTCCAATGATTGATATTTTCAAGTCTATGAAAAATGAATTTTTCGTACCTTAGATTTGATGTCATTCGGTGTAAATGGGAAGAGCTACCAGATATGCTGAGCAAAAGGGACTACTTTTCTGCTGTGTGCCTGAACGGAAAGGTTTTTGCTCTTGGTGGTAACTATGATGATAGCGAATATCTGAGTGCTGTGGAGTACTACAGTCCTGCGGAAAACACTTGGAGGTACAAAAATTACAAAAATAATCTAAAAAGGCATGACTGAGATACATTCTACATGTTACCCTGCTGGGCATAACTTGTAAATTACTTAGCCTTTTTACTCTGTCATAAGATACTAAAAGTGTTGAAAAAGGGCCAAATTGATCTCCAACGACAAGTATCTAGAGTAAAATGTTTATTTTTAGGAGCTATACCTGATATTATTTTAATCTTTCTAAGAAGAATGGTGTCTACATGGTATATTATGTGGTAAAAAGGGGAAGTGGGAGTAACCCCTTTTTAAGTCCATAAAAATGAATGACTCATTGATTGTGCATATGTACGAGTCCAGGACATTTTAGTTAGTGATTGCGGCAAATTTTTGGCTTTGGCGTGATGCACTTTCTCTGCCAATGGGGTTAACTTCTGTAACTTCCTGATTCGCTAAGGGAGCGCTCTTACTGGCCGATCGGAATCTGAAAGTTACGGAAGTTAAACCCATTGGCAGAGAAAGAGCGTCACGCCAAAGCCAAAAATTACCCTGGAACATATGCGCAATCGATGACTCATTAATTTTTATGGACTTGCCCCTTTTACCACATAGTATACTGTGTATAAACCACTTTTCTTAGAAGATTAAAATAATATCAGGTATAGCTCCTCTAATTGTTAAGAATGCACCATTCTCTGATGTGAGGTTGTCTCCTCGCAGGCTGGCTCACCATCTGGACACAGCCCTCTGCGGTCATGCTGCTGCTGTTCTCGATTGGCAAATATACGTCTCCGGGGGTTGTGACCAACATCAGCGTTGCCTTCCGTCTTTGTGGCTCTACCATCCTTCCCATGGCTGCTCTCCCAGAGCTCCCATGGGAAGGATGGTAGAGCTGAGTGGGTGTAATCCTTGTTGGCTGTGGGGAAAAACACACACTCTGGAAGAAAGTGGGAACCTTTCTTGGGTTGAAAACTTCAGATTCCTTTACCTCAAGTCAGAAATAATCCCCTATTGTGCAGGTAAAGGTTTGCATTCTGGCAGATGTTAAACATCACACCCGCTTTCAGATCATGGTTAATTTCAAACTATGAATGGGGATATGAAAAGAAGACTGTTTTTTAATGGAATGGCTTCAATGCAGTCCGGTTTTGTTAGTATGAAGTTTAGAAATGGTTTCATCATCATTTTGTGCATCTTTGTTGAAAAAAAGAGTACTAAAGTGTGGCTTTTAAGAGGGGTTCTCGTGAATTCTAAAGGTGCAGATGTAGACAAAAGAAAAAAATAGTTTGTCTTGGGGGAGAAATTTTGAAAATCTACAGAGCCTCGCCCCGGAGATGCAGATTAAGAGCCATTGACTTAATCTACCATCTCCCCTGTAGGCGTGTTTGTTTTTTTAAGAACACAAAGACACAAGCCATGTTTACAAATATAAAATGTTTTTATGAGGTTGGAATTCTAATTAGACTTACACTGTTATCATGAGCCTGAAAAAAATGTTTCTATCATTACATGTTTGAGCAGAATTAATAATCTGGACAAAACTGCATCGCTGCCTGACTAATGACGCAGCCGTAGACAAACAAACACAACTGTGTCTGCATGTTTATGACCATCTCACAGATTTGAGTTACTCAAATAATAATAATAAAAATACTAAAATTATTTCAAAGTATCAAGCAATATAGACCATACCAACCAGTTTGGTTTTGTTCTCACAGATGCAACTTCTTAAAATAATATATTTAATTTTTGAGTAAACTGGATGGTGCAGCACAAGCTATAACATAAAGTTTGGTATTACATTAGATGTTGACTACATGTGTAGCAGGCATGACCTACACACTAAGGATAATTTCACGCTGGTCTTATAGAAAATATTTTTTATACATTCTGACCACAGAAACAATAAGCCTAACCCTCAGGATTTAAACTGTATACTTGTCTATGTAAGCATGGCTACAGATGGAACATTTGTTGAAAAATGTAAAAAATTAATGTTTTAGTTTCAAGAAGTTGGGAATTTAGACAGCATGCTAAATAAAGTAATACGTGTTTTCAAAAAATGAAAAGAGGAAAAATATAAATTACTTTTTTCTGGGTGTTAATGTTTCCATATGATTCTTAATTACCGTCTAAGTCCTGTACTTTGTATATCGTGACCTTAATGCCTTTGTCTCAGTATGCATGTAGAGGAAGATTTTTCAAAACATCACTTTTCTGGTTGTTATCCCACTGCTGCAATACTGTCGACTGCATGATAAAACACACAACATGTTCTGCTGCTACACAAATGTTTGTTTTCCAATGGCTTAAAGAATACATTTTTTTTATCCTAGCAGAATGTATTCGGGCTGTACAGTGAATACACTTACTAATTTTGAAATAAACTTCAAAATTTGCAAAAATAACCAACTTTGGAGCTTTTGCAGAGTGTATTAGACACATCTTAGTCTGAGCAGACTATTTGCATACTGGAATTATTTGACCTATAACAACAATGTGGGGGTGTTTTGACATCAAAGGCTTCAATCATATAAGATTTTGGTCTTGCTTTTGCCTTTTACATGCATTTTAAAGGTCAGGTTTTAGTTCAGGAAAATTAAATCTCCACACATTCTTTCATAACTATCAAGTAATTGTCATGTAAGCGGTCCACAATTACAGTATATAGTGTGTTTTCACCTGTTGTAGGGCCAATAAAACTGCTTTGTAATGTTTTACATTTACTACAATTAGCCATTCTTGATCCATAGAAATCTCTGTCATACAGAGCAATGAATGGTAATATTCATACAAAATATTTAAGGTTAAGACTACTGTAACGTTTTGTCAGCAGGATCATCCAAAGAATAAGTTGGGTGACTTTTGCTGATTCAGAATAGAGGAGCCAGAGCCAGAATTTCCGTGTATCACTCTGGTACTGAAGTCATGTCAATGGCTTCAGGTTTTACACTTTTAAAATCCTCCAACTACTTCACAGGGCACTTTAGAGTTCAGACTCTCAGGAGCCAAGATTTCTGATTTACAAACCAACCCCCCCCCCCC
>JBBBVT010000005.1:13453426-13463766 GCA_037177035.1 Craterocephalus eyresii | reverse complement strand
AATTCTAATGTTTCTCAAATCTAAAGTCTTCTTGCCTTTTTTAGCCAAATCTAAATACTGTAAACAACTAAATCATGTCCATATGATGCGTTTTTGATATGATAATTAGTGCAAAAGACATCCATCGCAGGGCAGAATTTGTAGTTTTTACCATGAAGGGTCCAAAAACTGTATTTATCGTTCATAGGTGTTTAAAGGATCAACTGAAAAATTATGTTAGACTGTGGCACATTCTGTATATTGAGCTCAAAATGGTTCCATAATGTAAATAAAAAGCCTAAAGAATGATTCTACAAAGACAAGCAGAGTGATAGTCTGTCAGCCACATAATTCTGCACAAATGTCCCTTCAAATGAATGTATTGTTACACCTTCAATTGTTACTACATAAAAGGATTTTTGTTCTTAGTTTAAAATGTTCAGATACCATACATTGTAAGAACTGTTCTCTGGATGTGGGTGGCGGCGGCAAGGAGAAGTCAATGTAAGAGACTGTGAAAGAAAAACAAAAGTTATTTTAAAAAACCACAGGACAAAAATGAAGCCACATTTTCATATTTTCATGCGTGTTACCTATGGCCGAGATCCTGGGCCATGTTTCTTTCAGTAGCATCTCTATTTTTTCCCGAAGGTGAGACACACAAGTGGTAACAGCCTTAAAAGAACGTAGAGGAGCAGCACTGGGTACAAAGTCCTCAGAATCATCTGAAATGGAGAGAGACTGGGAAATTTGATAAGAAATTAGTCAATGCCTTTAAAATACAGTGCATGTCAGAAAGCCATGTCAAAAAAGAAAGAAAAAAAAACAATGACTAAAACCAAAATCAAAATGCAGAAATTGTCCATAAATAACTAAGTACATGCTTCAACAGCTTTCTTACCACCTTTAACCTCTACTTGTAACCTAAAGTAATTGGTGTTTTTTGTGATGTTATCAGTCTCTCACATCATTGTAAAGGAATTCTGGGCCACTTTTGTTTAAAACACAGCTCTCTCTGTCAGGCTAAGATCTGGATTCCTGATCAGTTCAGATCTAAAGCCTTTGTGGAGTGTCTGTCCTGTTATCTGACCCAGTTTCTTTAGCTGTCAGACTAATGGTCTCATATTTACTCTCGAATATCCTGGTTGACATATTTGGCTGGAGGTGTCCAGGTCCATTGACTGCAAAAGAAGTCCAAATCATCCGTCCCTGATCTCTGTGCTTAAAAACTGGTATGAGATTATTGTGTTGAGATGCTGTGGATCGTTTTCACTAAACACTGTTATTTACACTTTAATCAAACATTTTCTTTTTGGTCTTGTCTTTCCAAAGGATGCTGTTGGTGAACATGCGAGGTTTATTGTTGTTTCAGACCGCTTTTAATCCTGCTTTATATTGGAATTAAAAAAATAATACATTATCTTTTTTTTAACAGTACTGTAATTTATCAATAAAAATACTGTAGATACTTTATTGTTGAGTTTTAAAGGGCTCAGTTTACTCAAATGCCAGTGTGAATGTGCATTGTGGACTTAAGAAAAATATGTGTTTTAAGGTACAGTGTAAGAATTATTAACAACTAGTAGTAAAGATGGGCAGACAAAATTAGCTCTGTTGCCAAGCAGAACTGTATGGCCTTCTGTGGCCTAAATTCTTCTGCACATAGATATGCTTTCATCTATTAGTGGATGCAGTGGCCTTTCAATGATTGCTCTACAGGCAACTACTTTTGTAGCCTAATCAAGCCTTCCGCATCCCCATTGATGCTCAAGCAGCAAAAGTTGCTGTTTTCAAGTTGTTTGTCCAATACTTCATTTGTATTGTCTGTTCACATTCACATGTGCACATTCAGAAGAAATGAGCCCTTACAAGTTTGCAATATCAGATGTTTGTGAAACTGTGGTGTCAGTCCCACCTAAAGGCATGCTTTTCTCTTACTGGTCACCGAATTGATGAGCAGTGTCAGGGTGTGGATCAGCCGCCCACTTGGCAGGCATCATGCAAGTGTGTTCATGTTGACGGAGTAAAGAAAGGGCAGATATCCCTCATTTCAGGGAATGCTTCATCAGATTGCAAGGACTACATAAAATGATCAACTTTAAAAAGTCAGTCACAAGTCTGAACAGTGTTTTTACCTGCAACAGGTAAATGAGTTCCTCGGAACTGAGCAGCTTCTGCAACTCGGCGTCTTTCCTCCTCAGCTTGGCGAGCTCATCTTCCAGCTGAAGCTGCAGCTCCTCGGCCTGAGCAATGGCCGTTTTCTCCTGGGCTTTGATCAGCTGCTCCACTTCGCTGCATCCTGTCTGCAAGGAGGAGACCAACTCGGCAAAGATCTTGCCACAGTCACGGAGCGAAGTCTGAGTGCACGTCTGGTAAAACAAATCAGAGCCAAATGTTATATTTCACCAACATAGCAGTCATTTTCACTCAAATGCAGAACCTTTCTAACTTATGAGGAAATGCAATCATTAAATGGTGTTGTTGCTTTTAATTAGTTTCTTCAGTTGCCTTTTATGAACACTTAGCATTTATTACAATGTATTACACAATAAAAATCATTAAATCTTTTAAAATACTAATGAACATAGCATGGTTTGGCTTTCCAGCCTGCAGCCATGTTTGCTCAAGGCTTGTTTCTTCTGCCATCAAGTGGTTCCAGATTTCAACAGAGGGGAAAGTTGGCAGCTTCTCCGACATACCAAATACCAAATCCTGTGCCAACTGGCTCAACATATACTAGAAGCTGTTCATGTTATCAGAAACACAGACCCGCCTTATTTCCATTTCACAATCAACTTTTTTTTAATTAACAGCAAATTTCCATTCTAACTTTAATTTTTCCTAAATAATCACCAAACTCATTGTTTTTCCCCGTACCTTGAGGTCTTCCTCAGCTTGTAAAAGCTCCTTGAGCTCTTTCTCTCTCTGATTGACTTTCTCTTGGATTCTTCTTTGAACCAAAAGCAGATTTTTCTGAAAAAAAGGAATTTTTTTTAGAAGAGTCAAAGTTTTTATTATATGAAATTCTTTTTTTAAAAAATAGAAAAATATATGTCTACCATAGTCTTATCCTTTAGCTCTGAAAGAGCCTGAAATGTGTGGCCTTTGTGCTCATCCACTGTGCATATTGTGCAAATGAGCCGCTTGTCTACACAACAATAGAGCTCCATCAGCTTGTTGTGCTGCGTACAGATCTTCTCTGGCAGTGGGATGGTAGCAGAGACCAGCTGGTGTTTCCGCAACACAGGAACACTGTAGTGAGGTTCGATGTGTGCGTCGCAGTAAGAAGCCAGACATGTCAGGCAAGACTTTGTGGCTTGGTTTCGTGCGGGCCCACAAAAATCACAAAACATGTCTGATGGGCTGTCACAGGTCAGGAGGGGAGGTGGTGGGAGGGGGCTTCTCCTTTTTAGCCTCTGAACAACCTAAAGAAGAAGAAGAGAAGTCAGTCACAAAGGACAGAAAAAAAAACAATTTGATGTGTGAGTGAAATTATCTTTCAGATCTATCGACAACATCCAGCTGAAACGTCGCCGATACAGAACAGGTAAGAGCAGGTCTGGAGGATTTTTTTTAATTTCACTCCTCACCTCATCCAGGATGTTGTTCTTCCTAAGAACAGGCCTGGGGCTGAACGTCTCACGGCACTGTGGGCAGGTATATTCACTCTTCTTCTCTTCCTTATCCCAGTAACCCTCAATACATTTCTGGCAGTAACTGTGTCCACAGTGGAGGGTGACGGGCTCCTTAAACACATCCAGACACACCGAACAACAGAACTGATCACAGTCCAGGGGGAGTTGGTCCTCATCCTGCCGCTGATCCTCCGGCTTACTGGCCATTTTAGCGCTAAGCAGTGGAAGGAGAGTAACTGAGCTTAGGTTGGTCTTACAGAATGAAAAAAATGAAAAGCAGACTGTTTAATCAGTGACAGAAGGTGAGGACTTGGAGGATGACCTTTGAAGCTATAGAGAGATATGACATTCAAAGTAAAGAAGTGATGTAGAAAGTTAGGTCATGATGAGGCAAAAATCACGTTTGTTTCTGACTTCCCGGTTTTACATGTTTATTCAATGGAATTTGAGTTAATTTCTTTATCTCTTAATTTCTTCTTCTTCCAGACATTTGGTATAGTAGTTCTCGTATTATCTGGATTTGTATCTGTTTGACTGCACGTCATTAAATGAAACTCATCCATTATAGTTTGATCTCATTCAGCTATTGTTGATTTCCCTGCAGGTTTAGTCACCGGTTGTTTTTATGCGCTGGTTACTGGTGTTGTGGTTGGTTCATGTTTTTCTCAGTTCATCCTGATGATTCTTTTCTTTGTTTTTGTTCTTTTCATTTATTTATTTAAAACAGGCTTGCTGTAGGCTGTTTTTATTTATTTATTTATCAATTTCTTACATTGTTTCCATTTGATGCATTGGTACCAGGGTTAGCCTTAGGCTAACTAACATCCTCTGGACGACACACTTAAAAACATACAAATATGGTTACATCCCCCAGCCCACCCAGAGATAAACATGGTTGGAAGCACCATGGGAAAACTCATCAGCTTCAAATTTAACATGACATAAGTCAGTATTGTTACAGATTTGGGTGATTTTTAAAAATAGTTTCAGGTGAGATTTAAAAGTTTATGGAGCAACAGCTCTTGATATCATTTGTTACAATGACTGTCCAAAAGTTGTGAGGCATACAGTAAAGGTTGATGCTACAGGTAGAGGTGGAATCTAATTTGATGGAATTTCCAGAACTTGCAGGGCGATAGCAGGCAACACTTCCTGCAAAGTTTCTTTACCGGTGGAGCAGGATGTCACCTGTAAGTCGCATTGATTGTACTGTTATTTTTTTTCTTTTGTGTCTTTGGTTCCTTTATCTTTTCTTCTTTTCTCTTCTGTTCACTCCCTACCTCTTTTGTTCTACTGTCAGATCCAGAAATTGTGTTTTCAGCAATGACTAAGCAAAAAATAAAGAACAACACAAGGAGCATTGTCTAGCTTTCATTTCTTTTATTTGTATATGCCATCTCCTTGGCAAAGTGACATTGTTTAGAATTATGTGGCTGATTGACCATCACTCTGCTTGTCTTCATGCTGTGCACCTGGGATTTAAAAACAAATGTGTTAGATCAGCATAAACACTCTATTATTATTAGATTAAAGACCCGCCTGTTTCCTCTTGCATTTCCATCATTTCTATCTTAAAGCCCAAGCTAGAATTTTAAACAGGATCAGGGTTTTAATCCGTTGTCCTTTCTTGATTTTAGGTTCCTTTCATGTTTTTATTCCTTCTGTTTTTGTTTTAACATACTTTTCTGTTTTGTAAAGCTCCTTGAATTTTCTTATACACTACGTGTGCTTTATAAATAAAATTGTTTTGCCTTCATGGTGGGCACTACAGGGATTTAAATCCAACAAACAAAAAGCATGTTTGCATTGTGTTCATGGTGATTTGAAAGCTTTCTAACCCTCACAGCAGCAGTGATATAATTATATTCTTTTATACTTATGAGTTTCTGATAAAGTGTTACTAATCCTCTGAATATGGGCTTATCATTGGTTACTGAGGATATCAGTAGTTAAAAGTCTGAAAATAATTCACAAATACTGATGACTCATAAAAGTGGCTTTAATATTTCCGTTCATGTCCTTACCGATCTGTTTCAGCAGGTGGAGCTGTGGCACTCTGATGACTGCAATGTCCAGCTGGCATCATCCCTTTACAATTCGTTAATTATTGTCTAATGCAAAGATCCTGGCATATGCATACAGTTAAATAAACAAAATTGGCCTGAACATTCAAACACTTTCTCAATCCTCTGGCCCACAGCTCATGCTTGGTCACAACAGTCACAAATATACTAACTCAAGATAATAATGATTATATTCAAGACACAAAATTTGGCCCCTTTGCCTCAAGAAAAAAATTCTCCTTTTCCCATTTTTTTTTGGAATATTTATGTATGTCCTTCAAACAATTTCAGTAATTCAGGACTAAAATGTAAGAACTGATAATTCTGATAATGATACTAAATGAACTCTAGAATGATTAATAAGATTGCATATTTTCACTGAATTTGTTATTCTCATAAAAGTGTAGTATGAAATGCTTTCCAGTGTTTATTAGCAGTTAAATAGGTTTAAAGGAAAAAAGGAGTCACATTGCACTTACTGTATAGTGTAGACGAATATTTGGGCAAGAGAATACCCAAATATTTAATTACTATAACCATTAATGAAAACAACATTACCAACAATGTCTTACCAACTCATTTTGTGACATTCTATTTATGGATTTTGTTACACAATCTCCATCAGATAACAGTGGTTAAGTGTGATACATAACAGGAAAACAACTCTTCACAGCAAGTTTTCACATGTGCAAGTCATGGATAGGAAAACCGCACATAATCTATCTAAGAATAAAAACACAATCCGGTATTATGTAAATACAGTGGAATTAAATCCAATTACAATTATTATTCACAGATTCATAATGAAAAGTGATGTTTCATGTCTGACTTTGGTCATTACAGCTTATTCACCTAAAATGCCCAAAGAAGTTGAGATAACATTTTTATCTAAAGATTTTCCGTCTTGCCAGTAACTAAGCAACCAGTTTTATCCAGTAACTCTTTGCTTGATATCAGAACTGTTGACTTCTTAGTAAGAGGAGTAAAACTGATTTCATTGTCAAGTCATAGGACCCATCAAGAACAGCTGAAATAGTTAAACAGACTTTCAGAAACATCTTTTTGTATGATTCTGGCTCTTGACAAATGCCGTCCATCCATTTTTATTCTTCCAACTCATCTTGAGTCAATCCCTGGCCAGCCTAAAGATGTAATCTAGATATAAATGTAAATCACCCACCATGTAGCCTAGGTCTTCCCTAAGGGTCTCCTTCTGCTAGGAACAAGCCCAGGAACACTTCCCATGGGAGCTGTCTGAGAAGTACACCCTTAGATATTCTGGTCAAGAAATTGCTGTTTATTGCATCTTTATTCCTTGCTTCTGTTGTCACTTCATAGTAATATTATGCATCTTTAAAAACCAAAGCAATGGCAAAGTTTGAGAAAACCTTCATCAGAAATTTTATTAAAGTAAACCGCAGGTAAACAAAGGATTTAATTATGCAAAAACAACCGAAATACAAGTCTAAGACTTAACAGAACATAATCCCTTTATCCAAAAGGTATCAGTTCGGTCTTTACTGTCTTTCCATCACATGCTTAAAAAACCCCATTAACAATCCTACAAGTAGTAAACCTCCATAGGGTCATAGCTGAAAACTGAGAAAAAGTAGAGACAGCGAAACAATCTGCTAACCGAAACAACAGGATCAATCTTTTTCTACATAGCGAAAGATCTAAAGTCTTTTTTGGTTAATCCTTTTGAGGTAAAAATCTATTCCGATACTGTGGAAAAGAAACATCACATTCAGTCTGAATGGGTAATCGATACATCACAATATCCAAGTTCTGGATTCCAGTTTAAATAAAAATATTCCATGAAATTGCTTTGATTTGAGCCCCCATATGTAATATATAGTGTGGATGTTACACTTACAATTCTTAGATTGCACTTCATTCCCACTTCCACAGCAGCAAAAAACATTTCAAATATTTCAAGAATTATTTCTCCCAAATTGTAAACAGTGCATACATGAAACCATGAAAACAACAGACAAAAACAAAGAGACAGAAAACCCCAACAGTTTATAGCAGCAAAATTATAATTATCTTTTGTAATGCTTCCAGTTTTCTTCTAACAGTCCTACCTTTGACGTGTCTAGATTTGGTTTAATGTGTTACAGCGATAAAACATTCCTCCCTTATTGGATCAGATCTGTTCTGCATGAGTGCCTGCTGCAGGTATGTGCTCCGATCCCAGCAGGACTTCAAAAAGTTGCATTGGATGCATGTTTGCACTAGTGGTTTCTGACAGAATTACTGGACATCTGCATGAATAAAATTGTGAGCAGGCGCTCCTCATATAACAGTCAGAACTACAGAATGAACTGAAACAATTAATCCTTCATTAATGCATCTTTATTGTAGTTTTTCTTTTCCTTTCTTCATGACGGCCTGAAATGCCTTCTGTACTGCCTGCTTTGGTGTTTCTGCCTCCTTAGCTGCGTCATGCCCAATGACACCGCCCATCACTCCTCCGGTTGCTGCTGCTGCCACGCCGGCTATCACCCCAGCGGCTAGCGTCATCTCTCCCCCTGCCACTGCTGCAGGTGCCCCCACTATCGCTGGAATTTTTTTCACAAGCTTCATCGTCTGCGATGGATTCCTCATCTCTTTTATGACAGTTTGAACCATGGCTACCATGCCAAAAAACGCCCCAAGCAAAACTCCTGTTGTAGTCCCTGCCAGCTGGATCAAAAAGTCATTGGAGACACTGATTTTAGCCTTTTCTCTGATCTCAACTGGGGATAAAGTTCCTGATGACACTTTTATTTGCTCTTCCTTTTTCTGTATTTGTTTCTCCACATCCTGCAGAACATCATTGGTGTAGTAGCTGCCACGTTTATCTACCATCATTTCATCTAATGTACGGAGGAATGCCTCCAACTGGAAACAGTTGCTCCGGTAATTATTCGGCTGATTGTTTTTCCAGTGTCTACTATCAAAAACATGGCACCGGCCACCACATCTCGTCACTAGATCGCTCAGCTTCTGGTTCTGACTAACAAACTCTTCAATTTTCATCTTTTTGGGCAGCTGGTCCCCATGTGTGAAGACAATGACGGCATAGTTTAAAGCATCTTCAGAGAAATATTCGCAGATTTTAGTGATAACTTCCTGCTCATGCTTTGAGAATTTGTCCACCCTCAGCACAATGAGAAAAGCATGCGGCCCAGGGGCGCACTCTGTAATACAGCTCATTATCTCAGGCTTCATATCCACCTCAGACTTCTCTGTGTCAAAGAAACCCGGAGTGTCGATCAAAGTCAGGCTCCTTCCGTTGACAGACTTGGTCTCTGCCTGACATTCCCGGGTGCCAGAGTTGGGGGAGTGGTGGGCAGTGAAAAGATCTTCTCCAAATATGGTGTTTGCCAGGTGACTTTTCCCAGATCCCGTTTTTCCCAGCAGGATGATCCTCTTTGTAGTCGACCCTAGAGGAGAATAATTCTGTTAGGAAAATAATCCCAGCTCTTCTACACGAAAGATTATTGATCCTCAATCCCCAATGTTCCTCTACAGCAATGCGCAAATTTCAAACTAAAAGGCTCTCTCCAACATTTTGGTCTCAAGTTCTGTCCAAGCATGTTGGCCATTTCATCTAATTCAGGTCTGCTGCAGCAGGAAACATCCAGGACAGCAATACCTGAAGACTGATTTTGGACACATCTGGTGTCACAGCTTATACAGGAAGCAGCTGGCAATCATGGAATTTTAACACCAGCCAGTTAAGATGTGATCGGCTTGGCTGTTTTCCCTTCCCCCATAAGTGCATCAACTCTCCTCCGTAACAGACAAAAAGAGCTTAAGCAAGGTTTTCTACATTTGTTTGCTGTCAGTTCTTTCAATTTTTATCATTTCTCTTCATTTTTCTTTGACATTTTCTGGATAGAAATTGGCAGCAACTGACAACAGACTGTATTTATCTCTAATCTCTAATATTACACCCACCTTGGTCTTGAACTTCCTGTTGAGTTTCTTTAGGGACTTCTTCGGATTCTTTGAACACTTCCTGGACAGATCTAAAGGCCTGCAGGAAAAAGGATAAATAGGAGTTCCTTTAAATGGCAGGATGCCCTCGTCTGATGCAGAAAACTAGCTGAGGTTTATCAGTTTATTTATTGAAAATGTTGAATTCAGTCATTTAAGAAGAATTTCTGAATTTAAAGGGGACATTTCATGCAAAATCCACTTTTTTAAGCCCTTAAATACCTGTTTTTGTCTTTCGAGCGTTCAGGAGTGCAGAAAAATGTAATTTATTCACTTCAGCTGCTGCATATACTGTAAATCTTATTATTCTTTTTGGGTCGTATTTTTCGGTCTGTTTAGTTTTCTCCATTCTCTAATATCTATCTCTATTATATTTTCCTATCTATTACGTCACTGTATTTGCTGCGGTTCCACTAAATATGGTCATGTTATTTTTTTTTAAAAGTTCTCTGCCGATCATTAGCGGCTAAGAGGCTAAGGGGCCGAACCGAGAAAAACGCTCTGTAACCAGGAAGGGTGAAATGTCTGTTCAGATTTAAAGAGACAGCATCTAATCGAGCTGCTCTCATCGACTATAAAGACACACCTCAGAACAGGGGTTAATGGTGCGTTCCAGTTGTCTCGGAATTCCGAGCGGAAGTCGGTCGGTGACGTCATTCCGAGGTAAACAGCGTTC
>JBBBVT010000005.1:13392181-13417764 GCA_037177035.1 Craterocephalus eyresii | reverse complement strand
ATATCACAAGTAAACACAAAAAGCTGCGTTTGAATTAATGTAGTAAGCACTTTGAGTTACAACTCGGTAATTATATGGTAATAGTGTGGTAATATGATGTAATATAAACGAAATAACTACGTGATACTCTGTATTTATCAGTAGTAATAAGCAAGTAATATACTGGTTGTGTATGGAGTTAGATTTGCATTTTTATTAAATGCAAGAAAATAGCGATCAGAGACAGGAAAAAGCCTTTGAAAGGAAAAAATAAATATTTGAGAGAAAAAAAAATTCATGGCAATAAAAGGAAATTGAGAGAAATATTTTGAGAGAACATTTTATTTGTCATACAGCATATATATAAAAAAATCTGACATCTAAAATGATTTCCCCCCAAAAAAACACTCAATCATTTTTGTTTGTTTGTTTGTTTGCTCTCAGATTGTACGGAAAAAAATCTATCTTTATTACTCATGTGCACAAGAAAGTGATGTAATTTTGATTAATCCTATTATTGGGGAAAGTTGAGTTCAATTTCATGGCCACACCCAGGCCTGATTGCTGCCAGACATTTTAAATCAGAAATATACGTATATAATACATATATATAATCATATACCACATTCCAGTGAGCTTTACGACCAAACAAAAAAGAGGATTAAAGAGATGTCTCAGTCTAGGAAAGAATGCAAAGCCATTGGAAACCCTTTGGGACTCCAGAGGAGCACTGTCCGAGCCATTATTCATAAATGGAGCAGGCATCGCACAGTGGTGACCCTTCCCAGGAGTAGACGACCTACCAAAATTACTGCAACAGCACAGCGAAGACTAACAGCAGAAGTCACAAAGGACCCAAAAAACACTTCCAAACAACAGCAAGTCTCATTGCCTCAGTTAATGTCATTGGTCATGACCCCACCATCAGAAAGATATGAGGCAAAAAATGGCATCCATGGAAGAGTTTTGAGGCGAAAGCCACTGTCGACAAAAAAGTATATCAAAGCCCGGCTCACTTTTGCCAGGACTCATCTGGATAATTCCCAATGCTTCTGGGAGCATGTCCTCTGGACTGATGAAACTAAAGTTGAACTTTTTGGGAGAAGTACATCCCATTACATCTGGCGCAAAAGGAACACTGCAATTGAGAAAAATAACATTGTGCCTACCGTAAAACATGGTGGTGTAAGTGTGATGATCTGGGCCAGTTTTGCTGCTTCAGGACCTGGGCGACTTGCTGTGATTGATGGAACCATGATTTCTGCTCACTACCAAGAAATTTTGGCAAAGAATGTTTGGCCATTGGTTTAAAACCTCAAGTAAAAACGCACCTGGATTCTGCAGCAAGACAACGATCCAAAGCACACCAGCCAGTCCATTTCTGAATGGCTAAAGAAGAACAAAATGAGGGTTTTGGAGCGGCCTGGTCAAAGTCCCGACCTGGACCTGATTGATGTGGCATGACCTTAAAAAAAGGCTGTTCATGCCTGAAAACCATCCAATCTGGTTGATCTTAGGCAATTTTGCAGAGAAGATGGGGCCAGAATCTCCTCACAGTAATGTGAAAGACTCATCGCCTCTTATTGGAAGCGCTTGACTGCAGTTATTGCTGAAAAAAGGTGGTTCAACCAGCTATTAGGTTTAGAGGGGCAATTACTTTCACATGGGCCTTTGTAAGTTGTGATAGTTTTTTTTTCCATTACTCAATTAAATTGCCACTGAAAACTGCATTTTTTGAATACATGGATTATCTTTGTGCAGTGATTAAATTTGTTTGATGATCTGGAAAGGTTAAGTGTGACAAAGGTGCAAAAAATGAAACAATCAGTAAGGGGGCGGAAAATTTTTCACGGCACTGTATGTCTGGTGGATGTGGCAAATTGCAGTCTAACAACAGTGTTTTATGCAGAAGTAAGATAATGCAAACCGGATGAAGAGGAAGATGAATTGAGAAAAGTTCCCCCAGTTTTCCCTTACCACTGACTATAAACCTCCTTTAACTCCTCATACTCAGTCACTCCAAACGAGCACTCCTTAGCTGGTAATTTTCTACAACAATAACTTTCTGCATGAATGAAATGCAGTTGTGTAGAGGAAATGCTTGTAAGTTTTCCTAAATGAAAGTAGTTACTTGATCTATTGTTGTGTATTCATGCGTGGAAACAGACCACAAGACTTTCAGAGTTTCTTTCAGAGACAGTTTAATAGTGACGCCAGGCAGGCAAGCTGTAATGTCTATGTTGCCAAGTCCGATGTTAAAGTAAAGCTCAAGTCATTTCATTTCCGCGTATTTGACTGAAATTAATGGTCCCCTGTGCGCAAAGGACATCCACACACATCCACAGGTAATTTATTGTGCGCACTGTATACTTTTTCATGAGCACCAGACACTTTCTTGTTAGTACCAGATGCTTTCTCGAGCGCCCAAGTTATCAAGATAGATTTTTTTTTATCTCTTCTATGTCTCTTTACGGGCTCCATAGGGTAAATTTCCCCCAGTTTTCAACCTTTTCAATTTATACTTTCCATTTCAGGATATAATTTACAACTAGAAAAGGACACAGAGAGCGCAGACCTTTGCCAAGCACAACAGTCTCCCCGTACACAAACCAGAGCATGCACCGAGGATTGCCCATACATAATAACTACACAGGCAAAACTGCATCCACTATGCAGGGAACATAGTATTGTGGCTGGTATGTATATGGAAAATTATATATAACCATTTTTTATCTTTAGGGAATGTCTGTGTTCAACAGCCGGAAGCATTTATTTTTGCTTATTTTTACTACTGATGCAAAATTGAATCCTGCTTAAGACGGTCCTTATTAGAAAATTTTACCTATAATAGTAAATGCACAGCAGGCTAAAAAGTAAGAGCAGCATACTTTTTTGAAAAATCAAGATAAAATTTGCATTCTGGATATGATCAGGATCAATCTTGGTGATGTGAAAGGGAACTAAATCCTTAATCAGTGTTTCTTGTTTAATGAACATCGGTCAGCAATCAATCTTAATATTGAAGAACAAATTTTATGCTCCATGTACCACAATGTTAACTAAAATTTCAAGGTGATAAAGAATCCGGGATCTCTTCCGGATCTTCACCATTGATTGTTCCTTGTATCATTTCCAAGCTATCCTGAAGGTTTCATTGAAATTCGTCCACCTTTTGAGTTACAGTATGTTGCACTCAGATAGACAAACAGATAAATACATAACCTGCTTGACAGAGGAAAACATTATTGAATTAATTTAGAAAGATTAGAATAAACTATACTTACCTTCCATGATTTAAAGAGTGAAAGAACTGTGTCCTCGCTTGCTGTAGCCTACTCTAATCCCTTAATGTTCAAGTACTGCTTACTGTTGTGATTGCAGAGCTTGATATTCCGGTTTTAAATAGGGAAGTGTTGCATGTTACACTTTTTAAGTCACTAAGATCTGAGTCTCCTCATATATTGGTGAAAGGTGTTACGTCTTAACAGCTCAAGCATGTTTAACAAGAAATGATAAATAGGAAGATTGAACTCCTTGGTTGAACTGAACTCCTATCCAGGTGCAATTCTAGTGAACAAAAACGACATTACTGAGAAAGATATGTAGGAGACATAATGGTATTCTGAATATTTTAAAAGCTGGCACAGTTGTCTCACAGCATCATCATTTTGTGGGTGTGTTGCTGTGGGTATAAAAGGTGCACTACAACTAACAGGTTTTTTTATTTTTGGAATAAATGGAAACAAAAGAATAAACCGTTCACTGCTGACACAAAAGTCCTCGGAATCAACAACGACCCCTGAACAACGAACTTTAGCTCTTAGCAGGCTTCATTAAAATTAATCGTTATGTTGCCATAAGCTATTTTATCATGAAAAGTATAATGTTCATTATGCAAATGTCTCATAGTAGAGAATATACTGTAATTTTAAGTAATGTTATGAACAGCCTTTGTAACCCTAATTTAATGTATCTTTAAAAAAAAAAAACCAAACATTCTGTTTAATGTTAGACGTTTTGAGACTTGGACACACTTCAACATTTGAATCTCTTATACCTTATCTTGCATTTCAGGACCTTATGGCATTATCATTCCAGGAAAATGCTGGGACAGAAGTCCTGTCCTATAAACTTTAGCAACCCGTCTCCTTGTCCCCTTACAAAAATCTACCATGGTTTTCATGGTTCTTTGGGTATTAACCATGGTTAAACCAGTGTTTTACCTCAAAACCATGTATAACCATGGTTTCTACAAAAAACCCATGGTAATCCGTTGTAGATTTTCACAAGGGTCACTTCCTGGACATTTACTGTAAGTTTTTGTTAAAGGTTTCAAGCTCCATGTTTCTAAAAACTAAACAATATTGTTACAGATGACTGAGTGAACTTTATGAGATGTTAGGATGTCGAAATTACTTTTCATTTTGGGAACTGTTTCAAAACAGCCATTATCTGACCCCTGAAATGCCTATTCTGTGTGGACTTTACATGCAAATAATAAACACAAATTACCTAAACTTGTCTGGTTAAGGCTAAAGATGAAAGATGAACTCAATTTTTTTAAACTAATTCCACCTTGAAATGTGAGAGGTGGGCAGAGAGTTGGAGCAGGAAGCTAAAAGCTCCATTCATTTTTACATTGATTATACAGAGCTTTCATCCAGTGGTTGAAAAGGATTAATGGGATTCTGAGTGTACCCTTTAGTTCTCTCATTTTTATTTGTGTGTAATATAAATTGACCAAAGAAGTGATAAATTAACATTTTTTGAAAACCACAACATTGTTTTTAATTGTTCTTCAATATATATATTTATTTTTAAAATAAATCTAAAAATCTAATTTATGTTACATTAGTCATGCACTACTATTTTGTTGAAAATGTGAACCAGAATGGTTTTCATTTTCTAAAAAAGATTTCTTAAGAGAGACAGACAGTGGGAATAATACTTCAAAAGATGTCAGTACTAATAGTTGGCACTATTTAATTGGAGCGGTGCAGCTACAGGACTGTATTTCCAAAGTGTCTTTGTGATCACTGTAAACCCCTCATATCACCTTTACACTTCAAATTCACCCAGCCACACACATGCCTTCATTCCTGAATAAACACCTCGTGATGGAACTTGTCCATACTTAATGCCTCTTATTTTCCATTGACACGCTATATTTAGCATACTTTCATTTTCTGTATGACTTGTTGGAGCACTTTGGCATGTGCTCATCTTAACCCTTTCATACCTGCAATTGTGAAGTCATTCCCACATTTTTTCCATAAACAATATTTTACTTTGGCAGACATGTACAATGGACCATTCTTATTTAGTATTCCTATTTTACTTTTATTCAGTTGATTTATTTGATCTGTTCTATGAAGATATTTATTAGATGCTATATTGTGTATAAAACAAATATTCCATAAAAAATATGAAATCTATTATATTGTAAAACAATTGTGTTGGTGGTTAGCACTGGATCCTCACAGCAAGAAGGTTGCTGGATGAAATCTAAGCATTTCTGTGCAGAGTTTGCACCCAGAGAGATCCGGTGTATCCATGGGTTTTTCTCCTGGCAGGATACTCAGGTCTTCTTCCGCAGTCCATAGACATCCATAGGTCACTCTAAATTCTCCCTAGGAGTGTGTGTGTGTGTTTGAATGGTTGTCTGTCTCTCTGTGTTGGCCGGCCCTGTGATGGACAGGCGACATGTCCATGGTGTACCCTGCCTCTTACCTGATAATGCTGGGATAAGCTCCAGCTATGAATGAATGACAGTGTTTGGTCCATTAATGTATCATTTGCAAATGCTCTATCCTCACCCTAGCAAATAACAAAAAACTGCTTTTAAATTGGACCTGCAGCCTTTTTTCAGTATAACCAAGTGGCAAGATGTTTATTTAATCACAGTTATTCAAGTGTATACTGTAGCAAAACATAAAAAAAACAATAAAAAAATAAACTATGGAAAATGTAACATTTTAATGAAAGAAATTATACAAGAAAAAATGAGTCGTCTCTCTTTGCTTTTTTCATTTATTCTTTATTGATGCATATTTTCACACTGTTAATAAACTGTACCTCTTTCCTCGGTAAAGAGCCCCCTGGGCTCCGCGGCCTGCCAGTCCTGGGACCGGCGGTGACGGCGGTTGCAGGTCTTGGCCTGCTGGGGCCCGTACCCTCGTGACCGTGGCTTCGGCTGGGGTCTCCCTCTGCTGCTTTCTGGATGGATGCAAGTCTGTCTGGTTGGGAGGGCGGCTGGGGTCTGGGTCCCTGGGGGGCTGCTGGTGGCCCGGGGTCTGGGGCCTGTGGTCTTCATCTGATCCTCGCAGAGACAAGGTTGACCACCTGACCTTGTAATTTGCCCTCAAATATTTTTCAGCGTGCCAGACAGCACATCTTGAGACATACTGCTGAGAAGTGTGGTAAGTATAAGGATAAAACTTCCATAGATCACGAGATATATAGGAGGTAACAAGAGCCACGGGATATAATGACATTTCCACAACATGCCTTAATTTAATTTTAATTTAATTTAATTTAATTTAATTTAATTTAATTTAATTTAATTTAATTTAATTTAATTTAATTTAATTTAATTTACGTGTTTCGGAGTGGTTTGTACAATCTTGTTCCAAGAATCGTTTGTTTTATCAAAGACACACTGGGTGTTTTCCTTGATTGCATCCATTGCCATTTGTGCTGCTTCCAGTGGTGTTTCTGCTCTTTCAGCTGCATCGTACCCTATATAACCACCTGCCAGCGCTCCCGCTGCAGCAAATCCTATTGGTAATGTTGCTCCTGCTACTCCTGCTGCTGCTCCCCATACTGCTCCTCCTACAGCTGCTGTTACTCCTACTCCACACGCTCCACTTCCTACAGCACATATTGTCTTTCCTAAAGCCTCTTGTAGCTGCACTGGCTCTGAAGTTGTTTTTAAAACTGTTAGAAATATTCCAACCATCCCTGCAACACCAAAAAAAGTTCCTAACAATACGCCTGTTGCAATGCCGGATAACTTGATCAAGAGTTTCTTGAAGACACTAGCTTTAGCCTGCTGTCGGACCTCAGCCTCTGACATGTTTCCTGGCAACAGCTTAATGTGCTCTTCCTCTTGCTCTATGACTTCCTCCACTGCTCGCAGCGAATTATTAGTGTAGTATCCACCATTATTCGCTGTCACCATAGTGCTTATGGTGTTCAGAAGCTCTTCTACCTGAAACTGGTTGCTCCTGTAATCTTCTTTTGGCTTCTTGTTCCAGTATTTATTATCGATGACGTGGCAGCGCCTGCCACACTTTTTCACCAGCTCACTTACAAACTTGTTCTGATGAACGAGCTCATCTATGTGCTGCCCTTCAGGGAGCTGATCCCCATGAGTGAAGACCACTGTGGCATATTTTAGAACATCATCAGAAAGGTAATTGCTGACATTTTTGATGACAGCCTGCTCATGCTCTGTGAATCTTTCTAGCTTCAGCACAATGATAAAAGCATGCGGCCCCGGAGCACACTCTGTCACACACCTCAGTAACTCAGACCTCAGCTCGGACTCCGGCATGTCAGTGTCGAAGAATCCAGGAGTGTCGATCAAAGTGATGCTTCTTCCGTTGACGTCTTTGGTTTTGGCCACACACTTCTTGGTTTCTGAGTTAAAACAGTGGTTTACGGGGAATAGGGTTTCACCAAATATGGTGTTGGCCAAGCTGCTTTTCCCAGCTCCGGTTTTTCCAAGAAGGACAATCCTCATCGTGTCCGATCCTGGAAGAAAACCAGGTTTAAACATCAGTAAAATATATTTATCTGTTGTTTGCTTCACAGTTTGCAAATAGTTCATGTTCCCTAATTATAATCATGCTCTGTCGTGATAAGTGGTGACCCCACTGAACCAGTAGGAACAAAGAGTGAAAGAACAGAATGTTTTTACTCTTTAAATGAAAAATATCTAATGTTGAATTTGATGTTAGCGAAACATCTCAAAAGAGTTGGATTCATTTATAGCTTCGGTTCTTCTTTTAACAACTTCTTTGTGATTCTATGAGAGCCACCAAATGTCTCAAGCATCCAATATTGACCTTTGACTGTTTCCCTCGTACAGATAAAAGTTTCCACATTTTCAATCCTTTGATATTTTAGTGTGGGGCGTCCACCTCTGATCCTCTGGGCTGCTGTCATGCAGGGTTTTTTTCCCTGCTCCAAGTCAACTGACTGAAATTAATTAATTATTGTGAGGAAAATTATAAGAACCAGTTGGATCCATTTAATGTGAATCAGGTAGAAGAAAATTTAAGATTTAAAATGTCAAAGAGTCTTTCTATCGCTTTGAAGGCAGGGGCAAAGACACCTCTCAACTCCGGCTGAGTCCTGGCGACTCCTAAAACCTTCTTATAAGACTCATATCCACAGAAGAGTTGTAAGGGATTTTCTATGTTATTACTGAAAATAAAAATACTTTTTTGGAATATAAAATCAAAATTCCTGTTTATTTACTCCTCTGAATACTTTCTGATTTAAACAGAGATCGTCCATGTGCTCTAACCCATTCTTGTCTGTAGATCTGGGAAAGATAGATTGGTTAGTCTTCTCGGGGAATTACGACGCGCCTTACAGTCCATCCACAATGTTTCTTGTGTCTGAAAATGTGGTTCCAGCTGTTAGATGAGGTCCCCACTCCCCGATAGATAAAGGTAGAATGGCCTTTTCTACGACTCAAATGGAGACTTATCCCTAACCAGATTTATTCCATGACTTTTTTGTCCAGTGCATAATAAAAATTACACTTCCACTGCTCCCTTCTGCAGGGTCTGCCCATCGAGTTAGTCAAAGAACAATAAGTAGCCTACACAAAAAGGAAATAAAAACAAAAAAAATACAAAAAAGCAAAAAGTTTACGTCAATCCTTTGACTCTGGTTCTCTCTAGCACATCTCTCTTCCTCACCTTCAACACCTCAACTGTTTTATTTACAGAAGACAAAAAAGGCAGTCTCAAAAAACATGCCTCACATGCATGAAAAAAACTTTCCGGATATATGCTGGACATGAAAATATTCAGTGGAGCTGCGTGTCAGTCTGCAAAGTGCAAAGATCGCGTGCATCCGCTTGTAAAGTACAGGTTCAGGTGCATCCGCCTCTGCAAGGGCTTGTGGTCGCCGCAAAGTATGCAAAGATGCAGTGAAAGCGGGCTTGTGTTTCAACAGGAAACCAGCCTCTCTTCCTCTTCCTTCAGAGATTTAACAAAGAGATTATCTAGTACAGACAAAGCGAGAATTATTGTTCCAGCCGGCACCACCACCAAGATGGTTTTATCATAGTGGTTAGAATATTGTGCTATACAACAATCTACTGTTTTCAATTCATGATATATTTTTCTAAAATATATGCACCAATTCACTATATTTGAGTAACCAGAGTGAAAATAGTTTAAATCTCAGCATCGTCTCCACTTGGTTCCTGTATGATGCAACGATTAAAGAGCTCAGCTATATCTTCTAGTTTCAGTCTGAAAATGAAGAGATGGTGTGAAAGTAGCCTACCTATGCAGTTATTTTTATGGATTAGATTTAAATAGCACTGTTTAAGGTCTACAAAGTGCTTCACGTTGATAGTTATTCATTTATTCCACATTCACACACTGGTGATGGTAACCTGCACATAGTTGTACTGGGACAGGCTGATGGAAACATCTGCACTGCTGCGTCTCCATCCGACACCCCACATTCATACACCAGCAATGCCAACACTAGAAGTAAGATGGTGAAGTGTCTTACCAGAAGACATAAAAGCAGATTGACTGAAGCAGGATTCACACCAGCAACCTGCCAGTTATTTAACAACCTGCTCTGTCGCCTATAAGTCACTGCTGCCCCAGAGTTCCTCACACAGATTTATTTCTCAAGCTGACAAAGCTTTGCTCACATCCACAACATCTGGAATCAACCATTAAGCCGATCATCTACATTTATCCCGACTTGTTTGGTATATGAGAAAGTGCGCTGTTTTTTTTTTCTTTATTAAAATCTGTTTCCAAAGATTTAAATGCATCTACTCACCTTTTATAAAAACCGGTGAAAGTAGTTTGATTTGCGTTGTGGTCTTCCCCTCTGCTCTGGTTGTTGCTCCTTCGTCTTTTAAATTCTGTATGATGCAATGAAACCAGGGTACAGGTTATTCTTCCTGTTGCACTAAACGCTCCTCCCTTAGTAAAGAAGAGGAGGTGTCCAAACACCCAAATAGTTATTTCAAATTATTTCAACCCACCGACATTTAAAGTTTTTATTATGGGTACAGATGGTGCAGTGAATGTCACACCAGATCTGAAATTCAGATTTCAGATTTGAAAAAAAAAACATAAAGAAAGTGATTAAAGTAAATACGATACAAATCCTGTTTATTTATTCATTTCATCATAAGCATGCCCATAATCTAGGTAGTATTCGATTACATTCAAGGTCTTACCATAAAAGTTTCTTTAGTCTGTTAGAGTTTAAATAAATCATTGTCCAGACCAGAGCACAACTTTATTGCTGCTTAAAGTACAGAACTGGTGTCAAAAGGGACTTTCTGTTTACGGTTTATAATAATGTCTTCATGCTTCAGACGGGGACCTCAATGGGAGTATGAGGTATTTGTATTTGGGAAATAAACCAGGAGGGAGCAGCCATAGAGTGAAACACAGCAATTTTAAACAATCCTTTTAGATATATGCAAACACATTAACCTATTTTGTGCCATTTTAACCCAAAGTTAAAGTTATTCAGGATACAACAAACCTTAACAATTACATGAACTGTGGCACAATAAAACCAAACCTTACACTTATTACGGATAAAGGATTTAAGCTAAGAAAACACAGATAACAGCTTAAAATAACAACCGAAAAAGCCTTGCAATAACTTTCCAAATTTCCTCATGAATTCAGGTGGAGTGACAGATAAGAAGGTGGAGGGGAGGAGTGTGGCTGCGACATAGGGAACAATCTGCCTTTGTTGGACACAGATGAAGGGGATACACAATATTTCACATCACTGAGTCCACTGCCACTACAGAGACTAAGCTACAATTATCTCGGTTAAAGGACACCAAGTAGAAGACTTGTCATAAAATAAATCTGGTTTGTAGATCAGTTTTTGAAATTTGAAAAATGTTTCTGACCTTGTTGCACTTGCATAGTGAAGAGAAGATTAGTTTCATGATCTGTTTTAACAACGAAAGAGGAGGTGTGTGAGCATGTGTTTGTCCAGCAGGGGGCAGTGTCTCCTAGTTTTTCCTGGATGTTCCTCTCAACAGAATAGTTACAATGGATGTAAAGATTTTCAGTGTGGTCCTTCAAAGTTTTTATGAATCTGTGACACCTCATTTCTGTTTTAATGTCATTTCCTCAGGTCATCAAAAACATCAAACATCATCAGAGATTCAATGAACGCGCTTTACTGCAAAACATTTATTAGTTTCATCTTTCAACACTTCATTTCTTGAAATCACATCATTTCAAACATTTTAATACTGATGTATTGATATAAAAGTAACAAAAAAGCAATAAAAAAGATGAAAAAATGAAATGAAAAGGCTAAAACACGCTGCTTTTCCCTTCTGTTCGAGTACATTGACCTTTTCCCTTTATCTCTTGCTATGCTGTCATGAAAACGCCCACATTTACATTCATGTTATACTGTTTGTTAAGCATGTTGCACATTTAACACAGATCCCTTCATATTGAAGGTTAAATACGGTACTGCTTACACAAACGTAGACATGTATACTTTGACTTTGGCTGCTTTCTCACACCAACACGTCTAATTTCAGCATTGTACATTAAAAAATAAAAGCACTGTATCATTTTTTCTTTTACCACTAAAGCTCTTCGTTGATGCGTTTGTGTCCTGCATCCTTTCTCAGACAGTGACAAACACTAATCGGGCGGTGTAGGCCAAGTCAGCCAAATACAGCAGGAAGTTGAGCGCAGTGAAAACAGCCACAGCGATCAGCTTGTTGGATTGTCCCTGATAATAGTTGTACTGCTTGTCAAATTTGAACACAGGCCAGATGATGGTGGCCGTCAAGTACATGATGACGGCTAAGAGGCCGTACGCTGACAGGAACTTGGAGAAGGAGATGGGCAGCCAGCCGGTGCACTCTCCCACACACAGCACCACCACCGCCATGGACAGGATGAAGCAGATGCAGTACACGGCCATGCACCATTTCAGAGCCGGGTGCTGGTTGTACGACACAGGGTCGCTGATCAGGATGAAAATAATGCAGGCCACGAAGGTCTGGCACACTTTCATTAAGCCCGGGGCGGTCGCCATGTAACCTGCCACCTCTCCTGGCCTGGCTTTGGACAGAGTCACCTCCCACAAGTAGGCCACGGTGGCCAGGCAGGAGAAAACGGTGGAGGCGATGCGATGGTTATAAGCCTCGCCTCTGTAATAATTGTCCCTGAGGAAAAACACGGGGAAGATGATGGATGCGGAGAGGCAGAGGAGGGCTCCGTAGCAGGCCACGGTGATGGGGAAGTTGGACCAGGATACGGGGGCTCGGGACTGGAGGCCGAACTGCTCCACCAGCAGGACCAGCAGGGTGCAGGCGAAGCTGAACGCCCAGCAGAAGATGCACCAGTCTGCCATGCCCCCGGACAGGTTTCCCCCGTGAGCTACCACGCTGAAGGAGACGCAGGTGAACACCAGGGCTGCTATACGCACCCATAGCAGCTGGGAGGTGGGGAACACGATCACCGGCATGATGGGAGGTCACAACCGATCAGGAGTTTATGGGAATTTACTGTCCAGCAAGCTAAAGATGAGTCTTAAGGTAAATGTGAGGTCTTGTAGCAGCTGCTTGCTATGTCACATATTCTGCAAAAAGAAAAAGGAAGGTTTGTCAGAGCGGTTCAGAAGGCTGGGAGACACATGAGCCATCTCTGAAAGGCATGTCTAGGAGATCTTATAACTGGGATCACTTCTAAACTGATGACAACACATCTTCTGAGTCCTAAATAATCAGAAACATTAATTAAATGGCTCATTCTTTGTTAACATGTCTGGGCTAAGTGGTGTAAAGATAAAGGAATCTGCAGGTTTCCTGCTCACGCTGTGACCTGTTTGTATAGGAAGTTGAAGTTTGGCTGCTCACACTATTAAGCTGGAAAGTCCCTAAGGCTAAATAAAAAACTAGCATGGACGATATGAGCTGGAAGCTTATGTCCTGTTCTGTCCAAAGCAAGGAAATTTTTAGTTGAGATCACATCAGCTTTGCAAGGGTAAGAATGGTGGTCCTCTACTCTGACAGAAAACACAATGCTGCCCGACCTGCCTGCACAGAAATACAGGAGCCAAGCAAAGATGTACAATCCTGTTGTAAAAATCAGAAATTTATTAGACTTTTTTCTTTATTTTTCATCCAACATTTAGATCTTTCTGAGGCTATACTGTTTGATAATAAATATATTTTGCATGTAGTTGTTTTAATGGCGGACATGCTTGAATATTATTGTATTATTACTAAAAGTGAATAGTTTCCATGTTACAACTAATTTTCTTTATCATGATAGAGCCAATGTGAGTTTGAAACTGTGAATGAGTGGTTGGTGAAAAATTAAACATTATCTCTAAAAGTCAGACACATCACAATTGATAGAAGTAGAGGGGGGTGCATTGACCAGTATGGCTCTGTACTGGGACGGCCCGCCGAACTCAGCTAGGGTGGTGAGAGAGGAGCATGATGGAAAAAGCTCCGATCCAGCTCTCTGTGATGTATCCAAAATGTATCAACAAAGCTTGCTCTGTCAAAAGAACAGAGTTAATTACTTTGTTATCACAAGAAAACAGTCCTGGTTATCGCAAGATAATGATGTTAAAAAACAACACGCAAGAACCGCCACTCTCTAGCTTTTACTTACAAGTACTTAGTTTTGTTGGATATTTAAAAAAAGTATCAATACCCCTGTTTCATAATATCTGAGGGTCCCCCATGCAGCGGGACTTTGAGGACAGATGACCAAAGTTTAGCAACATGGCCATTTTGAGATTTCATGTTAACTGTTTGTTCTGACTCATTTTATCTGAGATGACTGATTTTCATCTCCACATGCAGATTTTTGTTTAGAATATAGTTAGAAGTGATCATATTATTTTATGTTTTCTTGAAATGGTATCTCAAAATTAAACCAACTTAGTTGTTTCTAATAATTTTTAACATTGTGCAGTGAAATAATTCTGAACACGTTCTCTTTCTGAACATATCTGGACCTCAAAGGCTCATGGGAAATGCATGTTTGCCAGGAATTTCATCATTTGTGATTGATATCCTGTAAATTTGGAGCATGTGCTTCAATGCTAGAAATTATACTGATTGCTGACAGTTTCCAAAGACCCTTTTATCTCAGGTCTGCTACTTGTAGCTTCATACACAATCTGTTATTTAAAAGAATATAAAATTATCAAAGCATTCTCTTTGAAAGCTGAACAACTAAATTCAACATAAATGTTAACTTAATCCAATGAAATATTCAATTTGGAACAGGTGGAGTCTTTTTAGGTTTTTCCATGAAATTAAGTCTAAATATTTTGAATAACTTGCCTTAAAGACCTAATTAATTTCAATATATTTGAATATATCACCAATATACAACTTACAATGTTTAGTTTACGCATGTGTAAAAACAAAAGAGGTTTAGAGGAGCAGGTTTCCACACAAATTTCAAGTGAAGTAAACTAGTGAGGAAGCGTGTAAAATATTGTGTAGGCCTTATCACTTTTCTGGATTTGAATTAAAAACTTGCTGATGCTGAATAACTATTGACTGTTTTTATTTCCTCCCAGTTGCATCACCCTGTGCAGCTCAGAAAATGTAAAAACAAGCATGTTTACACTAAAGGCGTGAACATGCTTCAGGAAAATGTGGTTTAACTGAAGAAAGGAAATGTACCTTTTTATATAACTTTGCATCTCTGCATGACTACACTGTGAATGTGGTGAATCAGTTTGCATAGTTTAAACTACTTGAGTATATTCAATGATTTCTGGGTTCCAATTCAGTGTTTGACAAAGTTAAACTGATATTATGAGTCAGTGATGCATCATGAAATGCTTCCTTACGGCCGTTACAAACCTACTCTGAATATTTTGTCTGATTTTTGCACAGCAAATTCCATCAGGAGATTTTAAGTGTTTTATGTTTTCAGACTGAGGTTGATTTTTTGATTATTCGCATAATTGACCAATCAGAGACAATGTGCTGACATTTTGAAAATACCCAAAAGTTGTGAACAGATGAATTAGGCCTATTTCTCATAACATTTTTCATAAATGTGCCTCTCTAAGGAAGCAGCTGGCCCCAGCCTGGCCCCCCTCTAATGTTGGTCTACAACCGCCACTGGCTGGCAGTGTCAACAGAGCTAAAAGAGTCACATTTTAACCTCATTCAAACTTTTAACCTCTTAACCCCAACCCCCCATCCCCCCCCCCCCCCCCTCTCAAACAGCGACTGGTTACTATGTCCTTGTTGTTTTCTGTTTTCATTGCACATGAGAACGGACACTGTAAACAACATCATATAAAATAATGCAATGGGAAAGGGTGTATGTTCGCCTATTTAATGTGTTTATGCGCAGGTGGGGTCAACTCCAGATGACCAGGTTGGCTTTGGCAAATGTCCGAACGGGTTCGGGCAGATCCGAGAATCATTTCGTAAAATTGGACCCTGGTGCAGCTTCAGCTGCTGGACTTACAGAACTCTCCCATATTCTCCTTCCTTTTCTGGAAGTAATGCATCAAGCTTTCTCTTTTTGTTCTCTTTTCCCTTTTCTTTTGCCTGCATAACAGCATTGTAAGGCAACTATGTGATTTCCCAAAGTAGGAGCCTTTTTCCTTTTATTTTCAGAATCTTCATCCTTGTTTCTTGGTGTGCACAGACAAATCATCGATTTTTCATCTCCAAATTTTGTATCGATTATTCGCATCAAGCCCAGTGTATAATGCCCTGATGATTGTTGACTGCCAGAAGCAGGAAAATGGCAAACTTTATTAGCCATTAACTCCAATGCCAAACTTCCTGTTCTGTGTAATGCAACTCACACACAGGAAGCAGCTCTTAAGAACTAAGAGCATGTCTCCAGAAGCCCTCATTAACAGCACAAATCAAACAAGAATTTTATCTCCTTTTTGCTTTCCTCGCAACAACATAACAGGAATCAAGTGCTAGATATGGAGCCTTTCACAGCTGCAGCGTTGTTTGATAAAACAGTACAACAAAACTCTAATAATTAGATGAGCTTCTAAGTATTTGATTATGTGGAAGTCTGTCAGCTTTAACACATAGATCAGGCTTGGTGACCTATAGTGTAATTGCTCTGAGAGATTCCTGTCTAACTCAGCAGTGGCAGCATCTTTACAAACTGTGGTTGTGTGGTGGATGTGGCCTCCTTGCTCTAGGGTTTGGTTTGCTATGTTGGTTAGATACTAGAAACATTCAGAGGACACGCATATCTGCCTTAATTACATTTTCATAACTAAATCCGGACGTTTCCTTTGTATAAACAGAGGTAGTAATAAGTTCCCTTTTAAAAAGAAAAGAAAAGTCGCTGTTTTTTGTTTGGTTTTTACAACAAACTCCCTGAAGTATTTACGAAGTCATTTTTATATCATCTGTTAGTTACAGCACTACAGTACAACATTTTTAAGTAGGCTATAACAACCGCGGATGTACTTTTAATGAGGGGAAAGATAAAAGTAGCGGAATACCGTGTAGTGATCAGATCTTCCCCTGCCCACATAACGGACATACCGCGCCCATTGCGCTTTGTAATCAGCTCTAATAAAAATAGATCTCGATATTTTTTTTTCTAAAGCCAGCTTTCAACTTCAACAACATATATTTAAGAGTAAAACCAGCGTATATGTGAATATCTTACCGTTTTCTCGGCAGGGAGGCTTCGGTCATGCTCTCGCTGGAATCTTTGAGTTTCCGTGCTTACATCCCCTCCACAGTTACCTACAGCACAGCAAGGATCCCACGCCCCGCACCGACCATATTTGGTAAAGAGCTGAAAAGCCTCTCCAGGCCTGGTTAGGTCATCGCAGTTCCTCTTCTGGAAGTATGCATACCAGGGTCAGCCACTCAGTAATGTGTCATTCCCATGACTATTGCATTGTGCACTTCCTTCTCTAATATAGAGACGCAATATTATCACGGTTACTTTTCTCTATGAAAATCCTTATCTTCCTATTATGACAGACGATTTTTTGAATGTAAGATATATAAGAAATATTCCTACTTTTGTTTAACCTACGTGAGATAGTTTACCATCAGGTAAAAGTCAGCAGGGCCAGGGGCGTGTCTGGAGATGTTTGATAGGGGGGCCGGGAAAGGGCACACATGGGAACAGGGTGGTACAAATAAATTTTTTAAAAGACAGATCTTTTTCTTTTAAAGCAATTTACTGTTTAGTGCAACTGAAGTGGTCATCTCCTGTAAAAAACAAGGCAATTTGAAAATAAAGTAGGGCCTAGTCAGTGTTTGAATTTCGGATTATCTATCCTATATTATACAAAGGCTGGTCTCCAGGCTGTAGGCTGTAGTGGTTCGTGTCCCTAGTCGGTCGGAGCCAGATTCTGGCTGAGGAGTGATTTGAAACTCTTGCATGTTCTCCCCGGGTACTCTGGCTTCCTCCCACTGTCCAAAGACAGTGCGAGCATTCACACACACTCACCTAGGAGTGAGTGTGTGTGTGTGTGAATGGTTGTCTGTCTCTGCATGTCGGCAACCTGTCCAGGGCGTAACCCGCCTCTTGCTCGTTGACAGCTGGGATAGGCTCCAGCACACCCGCGACCCAATTGGATTAAGTGGTTCAGAAAATGGATGGATATACAAAGGCTTGAGATACTTGATGATTAAAGGGAAAATAATAGTTTTGAGCCGAAACAAAAGATTTAATCAGTAAAGAACCATAAAGAACCGTAGTCCTATCTGTTGATATTTTGACTTTTACATCCTCTTATAAAATGTAAACAGTCCATACAGACAAGTAGTGCTCATTTAAATAATAGGTAAGATAATGCTGTATATTTTAATGCTGCCTTATGCATTGATGCATAAGGCAGCAACAATAACAGAGAAAAAGATTCATGATAAAATGGGGTGTCAGCTGAATACAGCCTCGTGTTTTCATCCTGCCGGTGTGGTTCACAAGTGCCGTTTTCACAATAAAAAGATACTTTTTGCTCTCTGCTATGCTTCATGTACCAGGCAACAGAAGTGAAACATGTTCTCTGAGTCCATGAGCTGAGTTCACTACTAGAGCATTTGTGGTCTGCAGTTTACGCAAGATATGTGTTAGCATTTTTCATTTTGAAATATCTCATAATGTTCAAATACTAAATGAGACATTTAAAAGCACAGATTAAATAGGTTGAAATAAATCCAACTTTGAATTAATAAAAGTATATTTTTTGAAGAATTTAGGGTTATACTCCAAAATGTTGCATTAATATGTTAGAATTTTGAGTTATTCAAACTCGTTTCACTCAGTAATCTTGACTTAGCCTAATTGCAATCAACCCATCATCTACTGTTCTGACTTGCAGCTTGAAAATTGTCAACTTGACGTAGTCCAGATATATCCATTTGAGTCCTATAGTAGATGGAACGCACCATTAGAGAAATATTGTTCAATAAAGTATTTTTTGTGGAATTATTCAGAATGATTAGACAATAAATCCAAATTTACGAGTTATATACCATACGCAGCATCAACATTTTCAGACAGTATTGTAAAATTAAAGGGTAGCTTTATTTTGAATAATTGTTTCTAAAATAGGCTTCCATTAACCTTGTCAGTTGTGTGATGAAACCAGTGGATGAAACCGAGGCACAGGTCACGCGAGCAAACTTTCTGCTGTATCTCAAAGTGTCCACACGAGGGCGCCGTTTAGGTTGTTTTTGTGCCAATGATGCTTGAGGACATGGTGGAGGATCAGCAGTCAAGACAGCAAGATATCAACACAGCTGACACCATTATTCCAAGAACCGGGACTGTAGATGCAATAAATACAAGCGAAGGGGGATGTAGCTAATTTTTTTTATTCTTCTGGTTTTCTAAAGGAGCGACGCAAATCCCGAGTAACAGCTGTTTTTTGTTTTTTTTGGAAGGAAAACCAAGGTGGAGCTCTCCTGGAATGCTTTCAAGCTAACTCGCTAACATGCAACTTTGTGTTTGATTTGGCAAGAAAACTGGACTCTTGGATAACTCCGACTGGAAATATACCCAGAATCCGACCATTTTGAACATTTAACACCCATTTATTTGCATGTAGCTAAAGCCATGCTCTGCTTTTATGCTGCAGACCTAGCCGGTTAGCAAGCTAGCTCGTCGGCTAATTGTTCCAGCTACAAGCCGGGGACGCGGGTCTCAGAGTCGGCGTGATTGCTAACGCCATGCCGCTGGTTGAACGCGGCCTGCTGTTAGTGTTCACTTCAGCAAGCTAACGCTGGCTGGATGTAGCGGCCCCAATCAGATTGTGGTCAATTAGAAAAGTCACAAGGGCATTTGTGTTAAATTTGAACACAGTTGGTGCATTACAACGGGGAAAAAAACAATTTAAAGCTGCTTATAGGGGATTATTTACGTTAGCACATCTGCTGTTGCCTCCGAATGTAAACAAGTCCGAGTATGGGAGACTAGTGAAGGGTATTACTAAACAGTGAAACTAATCCTCTGCTGCTATCTGTATCTCAGTTTTAGGTGTTGAAGCGGCACCTTTGACATAATCAGTTATTGGATTTGTCTTAACGCCTGCAGTGAGAGGCATGGATGTTGTTGGAGTACAGTGAGACATATCAGCCCTTCCTTTATCCATGATTGATGACCCCTGAGGAAGCAGACCGTCTTTATCCATTTCCACTAAAGCTAAGCCACTACATCAAACTACTTACACTTTCTGTTCTGTATCTATATTAGACACTTATGGAAACACTGGGAGGATTTAGTTGTTAGTGTTACACTTTTAAAAAAGTCCTACTGATCTTACTGGAACTACTGGTGCGGATGGGAACATGGGGACAGTCTGTCTGATCTGAAGCAGCTTCCAAGTAGCCTGAAGATCAGATCTAAGTGCAACAGAGAGCTCCATTGTGTGGACTGCAAACTGAAGAGGAACGAGATGGTGAGGATGATAAAAGAGGCCCAGTGACCGTGTTTATCCCACACCAGGAAGCAGAGGAGCGCCACAGGGCTGCAGACATGAGTCTCCGCCAACCCACCTCTACGCTGGACAGGTACGAGCCTCACATCCTGCAGCTGCATCATTAACAATGCATCTCTGTGCATTGCATAAAAATGCAGCTCTCCCAGATTAGCTGTCTGACTTTCTTTATCAGCTGGAGGAGGAACAAGTCTGACAGGTTGATGTCTGGGATGATACAACTCCGTAAGGAATGAAGGAAGGGAGCATATACTGTTTGTGCACCTTGATGTTTCTGTTTCGAAATAACTCAGAGCAGCCACGTTTACAGTAATATTCTGACACCTGTTAGTTATTTGTAGATATGTGGTATCTAGCTGTGTCTAGTATTACTCTGCTGTAGTTCATCCTGTTTGTAACTTGTCCATGACTACATTACCCATGTGTCCCTGCTCTGTGTCTGTGTGATGCACCGGTGTCTTCATCATGTGTCTCTCCTGTCTTTCCTTCTGTCAACTGTTCTCCCCTGGTGTGTGCTTGTGCACATGTCCCCCCTACTGTATCTGTGTGTGTCATGTGACAGCAGGGCAGCCAATAAGAAAAACGGCCACCTGTTCAGGTAGGAGAGCTACCTAGTGACGGCTGGTGTCAGGGTTTTGGGGGTTTAAGGCATCTCTGGATTGTACAGCTGTGGCAGCAAATCCCTCAGTAGCTGCTCCGGTTATTTAATGGCGCTTTGGCAGAGTAACCAACTCTCACATTAGTCATGCTTTTCTGGATAATGAGTGGATTATATGGGTCAGAGCTCATAGGCATGTACCCATTCCTTTTTTATCCTTATAAATAGTATCAATTTACTTATAATTTGTTATAAATTTATAAATATTATATTATTATTATTATCTATAATTTATTATAAGAATTTTTGATTTACTTATAATTAGAATAATAATAATTATGCTGGATTTGATTAATGAATTCTTTTTAGCTGTTCATGCTCCACCTACATGGGCAGAAACGGGGTATTTTGCTGTCCAAAACAAATTTAGATGGCAGATTTATCACACCGATTCTGTTCATTTATGTTTAATTGCCTCAATATGTGGATATAGGAGGAAAAAGAGTATCTAATGAACCTTTTCAAAATATATATTGTTCTGTAGTAATATATTGTTAACAGTATTGTTTGTGTATTTTTTCAATCTATGATCGCTGTACAAAAATGTGGGTTTTTAAATCAATATTACTTTTACTGGATAGAGAGAGTTCAGAAGAATGCTAAATTAGCAGCCGTTTGCATCTCAGTCCTAAAATCAACCAAAGTTCGGTAATGTTACTGACGTCTTTCTCATATCGGCTGCAGCTGCATGGCTGAATGTGTCCTGCAGTTGTCTCCCTTCCTTACATATTTGCAGTCAGATCAGCAAACTCCCCTATTCCTTGTTAAATTCCCACCGGCCTGCTGAGTTCAGGTAGATGACTCGTCTTCCTCTCACAATGACGAGTGCCTTACATCTACCTCTGCTGTCGGTTCCAGTTAAGGGTTTAGTCTCCATCCTGATGCTTAGTGTACTTAATAAACATACATAAACAAACTGAACACAGATTTGCAACTCGCACTGGTGCTCCAACACTTTTTTTTGACACAAGTCCATCACGTTATTGTCATTGTTCTGAGCATGTTGTCATGGTTTTTATCATGTGTGTATAAAACAAATCCAGTCTTTGTGTCGTTCACCTTTAAATCAATACACCTTGCGGAGTCAGGGCTGCTCTCAGTGTTTACAATCTGTGAGAGTTTAAAGGGCATGAGGAGGGTTTACAGGGTTTTTTACCTTCTGTTGGTCAGTTTCTCTTTCGACTTCTGCGTGTTCTTCTTTGTGAAATTCTCTCTTTTCTCTGTCCCCCTTTTATCTGTTGTCCTTCTTTTCTGTCACGCTCCACTTTCAGCCCTTTCGCTGCTTGGTGAGTTTTCCTGCCGACTGCTTTCTTATTGCTACTTGTTCACTCATCCCCTGACTGTATCTGCCTCTGTATCGCTCCTCTCTCATTCTCTGTTCTCCACCGTAAGCCACACTGCTTTCTTTTCTATCTGTTCCATAATCTTTTTTTAATTATCTCTCGTTCTGTGGCCTTCCTTTTTTTCTCCATATATTATGCTCCGAACTCTGCTCCTTCACTCCAGATATCACTCAGATTCTCCTCCTAATTGGTCTGTTTAGCATCATGTCAGACCAGCCCTCTGTCTGTTTCTTATCCCTCCATCATAGGCTCAGCAGTCTGACCATTGGCGACTCGGAGCGGAAATCCTCCGCCAGCCCGCAGCGAGAGCAGACGGCAGACGTAATTGCTGAGACTACAAGTAATTGTGGCATCCTGTGCTGCCGTATTTATTTCAATTAGATATAATTTTCATATAATGGTCGGACTTATCTTTTACCTCTCTGTCTTACTCAGGTCCTGGTCTGGTCCAGCGCTGTGTGGTCGTGCAGAAAGACCAGCTTGGTTTTGGCTTCACAGTGTGCGGAGAGAGAATCAAGCTGGTGCAGAATGTCCGACCAGGTGAGATACGAGACAGCCGCTGTGTTTATCAGAGATTTCCATCTATTTCCTACTAGCACTCTGCAACAAGCTGCTAGTAAAGACAAATAGGTTTATTTAACATCAAATTCTTTCTTCTCGCAACTGAACATTCATGGATTTGATTGCCGTTAAATTATAAACTATTATTACATTCACATAATACTTTTTCCAAAAATATAAACACTTCAGGTAACATAACTACACATCACAAAGATGTGTAGTTGATCCAGTGTTATTTGTGTTTGACTTTTGCTCATTCCAAAACAAACATAACTGAGATGAAAAAAATATTGTGCAACATTTTAGTTTCACAAAAGCCATGCTTTTAAAAGGTGTTTTTTTTTCATTCAGCTGAGAGCTCTCTCCCTAACCAGGGTGAAAGCAAAAGGAGGAAGTTAAAGTTGTGAAAAATTTTGCTCCCTGCCACCTGGTGAATTCCAAGTCCCATAAAGCATGGAATTTATTTTATTTTATTTTATTTAGTTTCATTTTTCATTTTGCTTAGGTTCTTTTGTTTTATTTAGCTCTCTCTTCAAAACACACAATTGTTAAAACTTCACACCAGTGAACTAGTTGCAGATTAAATAATCTGTTCTTGAAAATGTAAAAAAAAAATAATTTTCTCAAATTGTTTTAATTTATTTTTTGTTATAGTTGCTGTTTTTATTGTGATCTAGATAATAATCAAATTAACAGAGATAACCTCACATGTTTGACTTAGAGTAGTTGTCTTCTTCTTTCTTTCTTTTCTTCTGAATAACTGTCCTCCTCCTCCTCAGGCGGTGCGGCGGTCAAGGCCGGGGTTCATGAGGGAGACCGAATCATAAAGGTTTTTTACTTGTTTCGGTTGCAGACATTTGAACTGGGAGCTGCTCTTTTCTTCCTGTTTCCATCTGTGTTGTGTCTTTCAGGTGAACGGCTCGTTGGTGTCCTCTATGTCCCATCAGGAGGTGGTGAAGCTCATAAAATGTGAGTTTGATGCTTCAAAAATGTCAGATTTTTAATTCATCTGAATCTTTCTCTCTGCTTTATTAAATTATTTTTTTTGTTGTCCGAAGCTGGAACATATGTTGCTCTGACACTACAAGGACCGCCCCCATCAGCCACTTCCTTACCCTTGGAGCCGCTTCCTACTGACCTCACACCCAATCAGAGAACATCTCTGGGTGGGGAGGCTCCCCCTCCTCCACCTCCACCCTTACCGTCTGGACTGAGCAGCACCACATCCCAAAGAATCACAGGACCCAAACCACTACAGGTGAGCCATGACTGTGAAACTTTGTGTTTCTAAGTAAAAAATAAAAAAGAGCTGCAATGTTTCATCGAGTGGTTAAAATAAATGATTTGCTCTTTTGTGTGAGAGACATGTTTTTGTTTTTTTAAGGATCCGGAAGTGCAAAAACATGCAACACAGATACTCAGGAAAATGCTGGAGCAGGAAGAAGCTGAACTGCAGGTGTGTTAACTCGCACACAAACAGCCGCTTTGCTTTTTAACTCGCTGTTGGACTGAAAGCTGTTGATAACCAAACGGAGGGATTTTGACTCATTTTGCAGGGCTTGATGGAGGAGCACCTGAAGAATCCGTCACCATCTCTGGGGGAGCGGATAGAAAGCGCCAAGAGGAGAGCACACCAAGTTAGAGTCAAGATTCAGAAAGATCAGGTGAACACATTTCTCTCTTCTCTTCTTTTTAACTCCTTGTTTTAATAGTGTAAAACTTTTGGCTTTGTGATGTAGACATTTACAAACAAAAAGACAGGGATACAGGTATGAGGTGCAGCAAATGGTTAAAAGAAGAAGTGAGCATAATGAAAATGATTTGCCTCTGCTTGCAATATACAGAACATAATAATGTGAACACATTTAGCTGCTGTAGCTGTCCCCTTATTTTACTATGTAATGTCTCATTTAGGTGCCACAGGGGTTTTGTGGTTAGTGCATGCAAACATGCTGAACATGTCAAAACACAGTGTGCCAGCATTACTGACATCTAGTGGACATCAAAGTTATTCTCCACATAAATGTTTTTATCTGCAAGTGGACCTCGGCGTCACAGCAGCTACTTCTATATCGTCTTCTTCTATTTGCCTTTTTAAGGCGGTACTCATCTCAAACAGGCTTCTAGCGGCTGTCAAGCAAAGCCGGTCCTGCAGTTTTAAAACTCAGAGGGTTCTGACTATATGCTGGTGTTTGTTCATTCATCATCATTTAAACAATGACCCAAATATAGAAGGCCTAGTAGATGTAAATGGTCCATTGTAAGAGAACAAAAACTTAACAATTACTTTTTTTAACTTGGTTAAATACCAATAAAAACACATTTTTGATTACATATTAAACCTTTTATTTTAATTTACTTTAAAAAATTGCATGCTGCACCTCATAAAGCCTTATTCTGTATTTGCAGGAAGGAACACGATCGGAATCTGTGACAAGCTTCATCATAGCAGGAGAAGGTTTGTATCCACGCATGTTAAGTTGAAACAACATTACTGTATCTCAGTTAAATCCTGGTGTAATTAGTCTTCACAAAGGTAAAATTGGACTGGACATGTTTATATTTCTGATGGAACTGTTCCTGTTGCTTCACAGGACGGCTGTCGATTGATTCAAGTGAAGGCGACATGGAAGTAAGTTTCCCAGTTTTGTCTCTTCACAGCTGGGTGAGACTGTTTGTGTTTAGGCATGCAATGGTCCACTCATCCCGTTCCCCTCATCCTCCTCCCCCTTTTCACTTGCTGAATGTGCAGGTCCATTTTTTCCCTCACACGCACGTTTGATTGGCTGATGTATTGGGGGGAGGGGGGGGGGAGGGGGGGGGAGGGGGGGGGGGGGGGGGGGGGGGGG